>WSTG01000041.1:0-43559 GCA_019616325.1 Ceratobasidium sp. 394 | reverse complement strand
ACCCGCTTACGGGAAGGAATTCATCTAGCGACTCGGCGCTCGGCGCTTCCAACCGATCATACCGGTTGCGCCTAGCGCCCACGGCCCGATCTAGCCGCAAATCTAGCGGCCAGATCCTTACGGACAGGCACCCACTGTTTGAGATTCTTCCTATTCATGTCTTTGAATCATTTTCACTCTGAATTTATTCAGAGGCAGCAAATGCGTGATAGTTCTCAGGCCGGGCAAGGAAACAACGAAATCGCCATTCGCAATGCCTGGGATCCGGAGGGGTACTTGTTCTGGAGTTTAGCGCCGTGGTGGCGCTTCACGAATCACAGCATCACGTGCTCGGTTTGTGTTTGTGCTTGACATCGACGGGCTCAAAGTCTGGCCTCGCTTTCCTCCTCGTAAGGAACTACGAGAGTCATAAATAAATATCCACCTGTCTTCATCCCTTATCGTTGACTCCGCCTGTTTTGTTTTTGTTGGCTTTTGATTTCTACCGGCTCTGGGCGAGTTATCCTGCAATTGTCGCATAGTGTCGCATTGTTGTCCCCAACAATCAACCTAGCTCTTGGATGCACCCTTAATTTTTGCCACTTCCTTTAAACAGTAACTTGAATAATCCACAATGCCCGAATTCACGCAGGTAAGCGCTTTCCACGCCGCATTGTTCTTGCACGGCTTACCATTTTAACACCGCCTTGCTCCGGTATATAGGCACTTGCAAGTCAATTAGCAGGAATACCCTGGTCGATCAAAGTTACCTCGGGTCGCGACTTCTCCGGGCGCGAAACATGTTACTTTTTCGTAAGCTACCGTCCCTTTGGGCTTTCACGCGCTCGGCTTAATGAATCACAGAAATATACCTCGGATGCAGTGGAGAACACTTGCAGTTTCTTGATCACTGATACTATCAATGTTTGGGCCGAAGGCAAGGGTCTTCACGCGTTTCTCTCCTCGTTCCCTATTTACCCTTCCTATCAGTTCTCGACTCTAAACACACCTCTCACCGAGCCCGACACGCTCACTCGGCCCGTGGCTCAAATAAACGCGGCTTTGCGTTGCCGTACCATGACGCGGACGAAGAAGCGGATTGGAGACGCGGTGTTGTACGAACTTTGGGCGAGGTTCATGGGAATGCCATGGAAGGAAACTTGGAGTTTGAGGTTAAAGATTCGGAACTAGCTGTGAGTTTTTCTTTCCATTTACCCTACGAGTGGAAACTAAGCGAGGAATAGGATCTTAGCGTTTACGTGTCGGATACCTCAAGGGATTTTCATTGGCGCTGGGACGTCATGTCGGTCGGCCGTATGACCGGGGAAATCCTGTCCAAACAACTGTTCATGCCGATGGTGACGCTTGCGACGGTTATGTCGGGTCTAGGTCAGTCGGTAGATGACGCCTCCGAAGAGACTCTGCGGACGGTAAATACGCGGCCTACATTTGCAGAGCCTTGGTTTATAACTCGGATAATATCATAGGTTGCGGAACGCAAGGCTTCGACAGCCAAGGTCATGCCTGCTCATCATCTGCGAGGGTTTCTCTCCAGGCCGGGAGTTCAAACAATTTTGAGGAGTATTGCGCAGGTTGATGCTGCACCTAGTTTATCTGGTTTGTGATTCTCGTCTCTCCTAGTCATGAAATGTTTAATCCTAATATTTGTTGGACAGGGTTCGAGCCCTCCGCTTCCAAACTCGGGTCCACGCCTTCTATCGACATGGCAGATCCCCCTGACGAATCGCCCGCCCCTCGCTCACGCGTTCCGACCAGTTCATCGGGGGACTCTTTGAGCAGAGTAAGCGATTCTCTGTCTGCAGTGAAATAGACATCAATTCTTTATAGTCCGACGGCATTGGGTCCAGAAAAGGAAAAGGCCGTAATGATACAGACGACGATGAGGGCGGCTCGGTTCGGAAAATGCGCCGAGGGGCCACGCCGAGGAGGTCCGATGTCCTAGCGATGGAGACGCCAACAGCAAGACGAACTTCATTCCCCCGTGCACTAATCGACCCTGACTCGACCGCGACCGAAGCAGAAACCACGCGTGAACTCAATAATACTGGCGGAAACAACTCGTATAGCCAAACCATGGACGAAGACGACATTGGACCCCCTGCCGCGGCCTCCTCCCAACCACCACCGCCTCCTCCATCTTCACGCCTTGCCAGTGCGAGTCCCAAACTATCCCGCGAAAAGGAGAAACCCAAGCCCGCACGCGCGCCTCCACGTGCTCTCGTAGACAACTCGGATGTTTTCGGAGCAACTCAGGCCGAGACCCAGACCCAGGCGAGCTCGGACGACTCGGACAGGGAGGCAGAGCTAGCGCGACGGGTACGGGCGGCGGGGGCAATTGGGTCTGCGGCGGTGCGTACGCCCGCTGGAGGCGGGTTGGGATCGCGGATGGTTAGGAAAAAGTTTTGAGTTGGCATGTTTTTTCGTTTTGTTTATCTGGTCATTGTGGGATGATGTAATTGTGGCGCTTGTTTTAGGGGTAAATTGGAAATGTCGTGGTGATGTCATGCCTAGCACGTGAAATCGAGCTACGGAGATAAGAGTGTCGTGCCCTTGCTCCAGCAACTCAACCCAAACCACCACCCTCGACCTTGATCATTTGCTTTCGTACCGTTCAAGTCATGTCGGATACCACGCCCCAGCAGCCCAGGTTAGTACGACTCCGTTCGCCTCATGTCGTGTGTTAATGTGGGTGTTGGTGGTAGCAAGCTCAATGGACAATATCATTCTATAAAGGGGACAGTTGTTGAAGTGGTACGCAGACTTGGATACTGTGTAATTCACTCAAGCTTACACTCGCTCGGGCAGATTGGGAACCTATTTGGCTGGGCCTCCTGGACCCAATCCGGCAAAGAGGAACACGCTGCAGGTTTGTTGATATGTCACGTCGGTTGAACATGCTCACTATATTTTGCTACACAGGCGAAGCAGAAATCACTGCGGCTCAGGCTGAGGCATTCGCCGAAGGTACGATTGATCGTATCGTGGGTCGTAAGGATGCAATCGTCGGTGCGATTGCGGGCGACAAGGCTCAGCAGATCGCAGGAATGTGCCTTTTGCAATCGAATCTCGTGCGCAGTACTAACTTTTGGATCTGTGAAATAGGGAATGCCCAACACGACAAGGGTAAGGCTGAGGCTGAGGCTAATGCTCCGGCATGAAGCGTAAGAAAGGGTTAAAGGTTGTTTATTGGTATATAAATATTTGGAATGTGTATGTTTTTACCAGCTATACCCCCAAACGTGCCCCGCTGGAATGCACTTATGGGCCTATCTGCAACAACTGGATAATACGGCAAGTACAGTTAACTGGATGGTATCTACCTACCAACTTTAGACGAATTGCCGACCGGCGCTAATTCAACACCGCCTTGATCGGCGGTATTTTTCGCCAGCCACTCTGCTTCAATCCCAACCACCACCGCCGTTCTAGAGCCGACAGAGGCTTTCCTCAGCTAAAGTTCTAGGACACAAGTATGGCTGAATGGTCAAACCCCCACGACATTCAGGACGATCTAGACCTAGAACAAGGCGAAACGATTCTCGTTAGATCTGCACGAGCGCAAGGCACCAATGGTGAATCGGTGAGTCGATATTTTCCGGCAAGGTAGCTCAAATAAGATACTGGAGTAGCCAAGGGGACTTTCGAATATCGTAGCCATATTAAGCCACCACGGCTGTCCCAATGCGAGTGAACTGCTCAACTTGAGCGAATGCGGGGACCGTCCTGTCGCTTTCGGTGGGTTTGGCGATATATATTATGGGAAAACCAAAGATGGGATGCCGGTAGCGATCAAGTGCGCTAGGATCAACGTCGACGAGATCATAGAATCCAGCACTTTGAAGGTACCCGTCATACCCCCTCAAAGGATACGTCCAGCTGATTTAGTCCACCCAAGGCGGTAGCTAACGAGCTTCACGCATGGTCAAAGTGTAGACACGAAAACGTTGTCGATTTGATTGGGTTAGCACAGTTCAGGGAACAGTTGGCGATAGTGTCGCCTTGGATGGCGAATCGGGCATTACCTCATTATCTGGTGCAGAATCCAGGCGTCGACCGATATAAACTGGTGAGCGCCTGTTAGTCCTAGGCTACCCGGTTAGACTCATGCGCCAGGTAGTGTCTTCAAATAGCATCCGGACTAGCTTATCTTCACGACAACAACATGGTAGGTTTATCCTTGGCTTATCAAGCGCGCTGCTAACCCTGTGTAGGTCCACGGAGATGTGAAAGGCGTAAGTATAAGGTCCTCTTGTTCATGGCCGCATACACCTGACAAAAAGTCAAGTGGAATGTCCTAGTTTCCGAGGATGGTGTTGCCAAGCTCACAGATCTTGGTAGTACAAGACTCAAGGATACATCGCTCCAATTTACCTCTGGAACGAACGCAACGGCGCTATCCTTGCGCTGGGCTGTGAGTTCATTACTGTCTATGCAAAGTTATTAATAGTAACCGACGCAGATGTTGAATAAAAGGCACCAGAGCTTCTCGGTGGTTTATCGTCGTACAGCGCTGAGGCTGATGTTTACGCTCTTGGCATGGCGAGTGTTACTTCATATTTTTCTTGTGTCGTACTGATTGAGTTGTAGACTATTCTGGTACGAGTCTCTTGGTTCCTGTTTCTCGCACTTAACTATCATCAGGAGGTCATTACAGGAAAAGTTCCATATGAAGGACAAACTGATTACGCAGTGTGTGGAACGGTCCTCGCGAAGAGAACACTTCCTCCTCGCCCAACCGACGATACACTCACCCCTGGCTTCAAAGGCGATCGCATCTGGCGTCATATTTGCTCTTGTTGGGCATTCGAGCCATCAGACCGACCCACCGCAGGACAAGTCTGCGAGCTGGTGAGGCCTATTTTACCAGTAGTTTTTTGGGAAATTTACACGCAGACCTTAGCTCCGAGACGCAGGATATATCTATGAGCACTCTGGTGTGTGGTATAGTGCGACTTGACTTTATTCGATCTCATGAACCTCGTGGGCGGCAGAGACTGTCATGATCTCGCCCCTAACGGGCCTATCTATCCGTAAGTATCCTTCCGATTTGTATCGCGGTCATACGTAACAACAACCCTTCATCAACACGGTCCATCTAGCCCGCCAGATCGTTTTGGAGCCTCATTGGACTACCTCCGTTGATTACTGCTTGCCGACGACATTGGGACGCGGTACCTACAAGGTTGTGAGCGCTGAGTCCGGAATTAACCTCAATTATATCATCCGTGCACTTGTGCGCCACGGCCCCACAAGCCCGGATGAAATCTCTATCCAGACTGTGGTAAGTGCTATTTGTGAGGAATGGGCCGTACAAATAATTCTGACTGGACGCTGTAGTGGCTTGCTCATCTGAACAAGAGCGGTACTTCCATCAGGTTCCCTGCCGGCGGTGTTCTTTGCGCGGTTGAATCTCAAGAGAGCTCAGGTTTAGTAATTTTGCCGATGGATCCCCTTGGTGTAAATCTCGATCGAGCTCTGTGGGACATGATCCGCATTTCACCAAACAAATTTGTGTAAGCCGTTTGTCTACGCGTGGAATGTCTGCGTTAGTCTGATCAGGGCATAGAATCTCACTTCTGGGGACAGATTTATGCATTGGTATAAACCCAGAGCCATCCCTGCAGGTCGGTTTCTGATACTCCTCGTGTTTATCACCAAACCTACAATTCGAACATCAGATCGCATTACATCGTGGATTTTCCGAGCCAGCGAATCATTGGCGTTTCGAGCCCGCATTCGTTGGCGGATTAAAACTCCAGACTATCATTAATAGGTCCTTCAATCATACCTTGTTTGCAGAAGGACGACATAAGAACTTGAGCGACAGGGTTTGTTGTGGTCCTTAGGATTTCTAGATCAAAATGCTCACATATCTCACACAGTGGCACATTACACATACCGCTGTGCCTACTGTGAAAATCGAGAATGAGCATGGTCTCATAGCCACCTGCGGGCTTCCGACCAGAGAAGGGTATGAGATAATGGCCAGCCCTGGACCACCATCGTATACGACCGCCCAGTGGGTGATCCGTCCAGTCCCGATTGGAGGGTTGAGGATTCACGACATACAACCATACTACACATAAGTCTTTATTTCTTGGGAGTCAGGCTTATTATAATGGACCTTATTATGCCCGGTAGGATATCGCCTCGCGATAATCCGACCTTATTCTGGGGATATCCCGCAAGCTCCAGCGCAGATCATTGTTTCGTAAGTAATACACTTGTTCGATGAAGCGAAGGAGTTAAAGCTTGGATGATAGCTTCAACTTTGCTTAGGGGCACATGAGGAAGAGAGAAACCATTGGTCATTTGGGGACCCACTCGTTTGATTTCACATGCTAAACCCTAAATTTTAAACACCCTCTAACCTTGGTTGCGCCCCATTTTTATAACTATTCAGGAACTCCAGCAGGATCCCATACTCACTCTGCTAACTGAATTTTAGGACCAAGCACGAGAACTAACGGTTAAATGAGGTCGATATATGCGCCTGTATATGCCAAAAACTAGCCTTCGGCATCCCGGAAACTACAGTCTTGGGAAGGTGAGTTGCTGTCGAAACAAACGCAAGTTATCTTCTCTAAGAGTGCCATGCACTTTCCAGTTCGGAACTACCCTTGACAAGCCCAGACACGTTTCTGCAACGGCGCTCTACATCTCCAGGACCTGGCACTTCAGATCAATTGCATTGTGTCATTTGGACTGCCTAATCCTCCCCACATTGCAACATACCAATTCCTTTGGGAGCCACAGCTCACTCGCTCTGGGTTGACTCGATACGCCCCTTGAAGGCTTCAGAATCTTAGGTTAAGGTAGTACCAGCTCACAACCTCGATGGGACGGGTGGTATTACAGTACTGGTGACCGATTGATTTTTCTCGTTTGTTAGAGTTTGGTCTGGAAATGCACGTCCTGTTATTTTCAGCTATATGTGACTTGTTTGGATCGGGTGGCTTCGGGTGGGAGGCACGGGATGCGTATCTGCTTTGTCAGCTTCAATCAGGAGATTCGCCGGCCAAGCCTCTTGCCGACGCTACACTAGTTTCACATTTAATTACGGGTGAGTAGGAAATCGCTGGAAACTTGGCTCGCTTTCCATGTTGAAGCGAAGGTGATACGATTGAGAGCATCGATAAGTCATGACAGATCCAGGCGATGCCGGGGTGCCCGAAACTGGGGCAATGGTGAGCCCCTCCCAGTCTGGTCGATAGGCATCAAGGTCAACAATTACGCAAACGCCAGCCACTATCGGAACTGCTTATTATATTGAAAAGTCGTGGTTGTCCCGACATAACGCAAGCTCTAGACATCGACCGGTCGAGTGCGCACCCCATCGCATTTGGTGGATTCGGGGATGTTTATTTGGGCAGACTAAACGATGGAAGTCGGGTCGCTATCAAGTGCGCCCGCATCAACGAGGATGAAACTTTAAACCGTAGGAGCCTGAAGGTATGCATAAAACCGCAACAACCGATCCAAGTGACATAACACATCGCCCTAGCTTGCAGCTCGAGAGTTATGCACGTGGTCTAGGTGCAAACATCTGAACGTGGTTTCTCTGATAGGATTGGCTCAATTTCGAGGGCGGCTAGCCATGGTTTCTCCTTGGATGGACCAAGGTTCCTTGCCACTCTATCTCGCCAATAGCCTTTCGGCCGATAGATATGCGCTGGTAAATGTTTCATTGAACCTAGCTGGATGAGATCTTATTACGCTCCTTATCAGTGCTCCCAAATAGCAACCGGACTATCATACCTCCATCAAGTCCATATGGTAGGAGCCACTTGATTTCTTGATTTAACTCTCCGAACACATCGGTAGGTTCACGGAGATCTGAAAAGTGTGCGTTTATTTCACCCGAGTTTATGCCTTCTTAACTTTGGGCCTAACTAGGGTAACGTACTGGTTTCTGAACAAGGAGTTGCCAAACTGTCAGATTTCGGGAACACGAGGCTCAAAGAGGCATCGCTTCATTTTACCACCGGGACAACCAGCACAGCGTTGTCAATCCGTTGGGCGGTGCGTTATTCTTTTGTATCATTCCCTGACTGACGAATTGATGGCTAGGCTCCGGAATTACTGGCAGGAAAGACGTCGCACACCATGGAAGCCGATGTGTATGCACTAGGCATGGTACGTTCACGAGGCCTTCCATACCCTGTGCAACCTAACCAAGCTCCACACCGCCAGACAATACTTGTAGGCGACACGTTGGCTTCCAGTGCTGTGATTGATCAAAATTCAGGAGGTCGTCACTGGAAACCTCCCTTTCAACGACCTCACCGATATGGCAGTGTGCACTGGTGTGCTACTCAAACAATTGACTCCGGTCCGCCCTCGAGACTCCTTCCCCCTGAACACGCAGCGCAGCAACCAGTTGTGGAATCTTGTTACTCGCTGCTGGGTCAACGATGCAGCTGCTCGGCCGACAGCGGCAGTCGTTGCAGAAAAGGTATCCTATTTGTCTATCTCTAATAATAAACTAGTGAGGGTAAGACTATGCGATTCAGTTAAGCAGGATTGTTATAAATGATGCATTCATGCCTCCGCAAGGTGCGGTTAAATTACTTTGCAATTTTCAACCGCTGATTACCCTCATTTCCTCAATTAGACCCAATTATTTTGCGTAGCTCTTCCAAGAAAGAATCCTCATTTCGGCTTTCGATACGTAAAGGCTCTTTTATTCTTTAAGATTATCCTACATTAACGTCATCATAACTCCTACAGCCCACAGTACGACAATCGAGGTCGAAGGAGAAGACACACAATTCAGAAAGCATGTTACCACTTCGATGCTTGGCCACTATCAAATTGTCAACTGCTCACTTGAGACGATTGCAAGCCTTCCCAACTTGTCGCTAGGGCACTCAGCACCAATTACCGGTCCAGACCCCACTTCATCTGTGAGCACCTAGGTTCCCTCCAGCGCGCCTTGTGATACGAGAGTGAGAGTTCTCCAGTGGATACTTAAGCTGCAGGACGATGGGAACTATCAGTTCAAAACGGAAGGGGCACGAATTGCTACCTCCCTCTCCACCCGCTCAAATCAAGTCAACCAAACCGGAACAAGCTCGACAAATGCCCCTAGCTATTGTGATGCGTGGGATGTGGTACAGACCTCAACTGGTCATTTCAGGTTAGATTATGGATCTATCCGCGTGATTTACCGCTAATAAGCCTTCACGTCAAGGATTCAGCACCCTGAGTTATATCTGTGTTGGGGGGTCTGAGAGCATGGAGGAGCAGGTGCGCAATGTGCTTCGCAACTAGCGACCCCAGACTCATGATTTACTGTAGGTAACGTTTTTTTTTTTTTTTGAAGTCATGTATTTATTGTCGTTTCGGGGCTGGGCCCTATGGTGCGACAGTACATGAGAAAAAGAGACAACGAAGAGAGCAACCGAAAGCATGTACAAGAGAGTGCGAAGAAAACTTTTTGCAGGGATTACTAATAAAAAAAAGAAAGAGGCGCCTACAACGGCCCAGAACTAGTAAGCTATCTATCTACGGTATCTATCTAAGTAGGTCATGAAAGCGTCGTGTGCGCCGTACATATTCAAGCAAAACTGGATATGCAATCTTATTAGAGAAAAGAAAGGAAATGTTGAGGTAATCTCTGCCCCGTGAGGCCAGGACACTGTGGCGGATGTCTGCGTACTTCGGGCAACGGAGGATGTAGTGGAGGACCGACTCTTGTGCGTTGCCGCACTGCTGACAGGCTGGTGTGTCTACGACCTGGGTGTGATGGAGGTGGCGCTGGGTTTGGACGTGGCCCGTAATGAGCCTGAAGAGGAGTGTGGCTTGGGAGCGGTTGAGCCCGTCGGTGTCTCGCAGGAAGTTCTCTGGCTGGACTGTCGGGAATCGGGATAACAGTTTTTTCCCTGCAGTCGAGTCGCGCCATAGTTGTATACCGAGTTCCCTGTTCGCCTCCTTCACGAGCGTTGTACATTTGATACGGCTGATCTGCGGTTTGTAGTTCTCGAGGTATCGGGGAATGAATTCCTGCGGGTATCGCTCGCCCTTCGCTGCGAGTCTGGCCTCCTGGTCCGCCTGGGTGTTCCCTATGTTCCCCCGGTGAGCTGGGGAGGTAACGTTATGCGACGTCACCGAGGGGCATCAAAACTGCTGGAGATTTAACCCTCTGAAAGCGTCGAAGAGAGTTCGGCCAGGGTTGTATAGAATCGTGAACATATTTCACCGCCACACGCTGTTTGGCTCGACTGGTGACTTATCTCCGACTGAAATAGTAAGTAATTCTTTTTGCTATTCCGTTCCAGTTTTTACCACACTTGAGACTAGTGGAGAGTGTTTCGGGGATCCTACACCATCGACAGGATACAAAACAAAACACACAAGTTTTTCATTTCATGTGCACAGTCTGCGCCTTCGGGAGAAATCGTTACAGGCTCAAAAGATATCGCTACGGAGTGGAATATACGTAACGCTCCGAATAGCGAGACATCGTTCCTGTGAGTCAATGATGTTCCTGGTGTTTCTGAACATGAAAGATGAAGACCGATCGATAGGATCTCACCTAAAGACAGCTCTCATCTGTACTGGGGATATCCTGAGACTAGCTCGGGCATGTCGGTAAGTTTAATGTAGAGGATCCATCAGCCACGAAATTTAAACCCGTGAGGTAGCTCCAAGTTCGTGAGGGCGAAGATGACTCGAAGAATCATTGGGAGTTCCAAATTGTGGATGAGTAACTGCATTACAGAAAGGCTTGTTGCGACCAGTGGGCTTGGTTGTGGAGTTGAAACCGGGTTTGCCAAGACTTTGAATGTCAAATATATACACATCAATAAATGCGTGGGTTTCTTGCTATTTGTCGATTCTTATTCCCCTTCGACCAAGCAGGAAGCTCGTTTTCGAGTGTGGGAACCCTCCGCTTGCGCGTACACCGTGCACGTTACGCAATACGGCTGACTCATATGGGGACCGACTGCGGATACTACTTGCCGCATCCGCCAGAAGCGCCACTTTAACGGAGAACCGTTATGCCAAATTTGACTCGTCTAGAGTGGCTAACGCACTCTTATCTATCCTTCACACGCTTCAAAAGAGTCCAACTTACCTTATACAGCGGAGTAACAGGGGCAAGATCCCCAGGAGTATTTAGACGTTCGCCGCTCTGCGCTTGGCACTCGGCACTTGAAGTCAACCGGCGTGTTGTGCATCCCTCGTGCTTCGAGAACACTGGATAATTCTCGGGCTGCGACCTGTGCAGCGACTCCGGCAAACTGATGTTCCCTATACGCTTTTATTTGTAGCAAAGAGATCGTCCCGAACATTGAGCCGAAGCTCCGTAATTCCAACGCTCTTGCCACCTTCCCTGGTGGAAGGAGAAGCCTATCTTGTGGCTAAAGCTGTTCACAGGATCGAATTTGATGGATCACCTCGTGTTGACGACACGTTTTAGGGACATTCTCCCAAAAGGGAAGGTGGAGGCTAGCAGAGCCTCGTCAAGCCGTCGAATCACATAGCTTGCGGCGATTAAGTAGCTTCCATCCCCCGAGTGTCCAGTTTATAAGACCCCCAAGTTCTAGTCGCCCCCTAGCACTGACGGCTCAGACGACCAACCGACATGTCTTGGGACCGTACTTCTCGTTACGCCAGCACTTCGTCCAATTTCCTCGTTAGGCCATTCAGAGGCCATCCTCTTGACGGCCGCCATCTCATCGATTTCACGGACAAGCTTGGGGGAGACTTCACCGGCTGGTGCAGTATCTGGGCTGATGTTATCCAGTTCGGACGCCTTCAATATTGCAAGAAGAACACCGGCGTCGAGCACGAGTTCATCTGTCTTCACGAGTTGCGCCGTAATCCAAACCACCCCTTTCCTCCAGCCGAGCTCGCAGAAAAGAATTTATGGGAGTCTTTGGAGTCGGGGCCTGAAGACCGAGTCTGCGTAGTAGAACGAATGGCCAACCCAGATACTCCAGTTGATGCGCTGGTCCGCGCCGACGCTGCCGACTATATCAATATTTTTAGAAAAGAGTCCGAAGAGGTCAAGGAGCAACTCGCGGATTCAAGCGTTATTCTAGAAATTTCATTCTCGGAAGAATGCACTCTGACGGAGGTCCTCGACATTTGTTACCGCATCTCGCGTCACTCTAAAGCCCAATACTACACCCTCCAGCAGTATAATTGCTTCTTCTTCTCTTGGAATATTATCCTTGGGCTTTTGCGTTCCAACGCTGGCTGGGGTACTACGGTCGCACGTCAATTTGGGGCTATTCACGGTGCCGTTGACGGTTGGCTTCAGGAGCTCGCAGCCACCGAAAGGATGTCTAACCTAGCTCTCGTTGTTGCCGGTACCGGTAGCATACAAGGTCCTAGACCGGGTTCGCATTTGTCCCTGACGCATTTCGTATCAAAGCACTTTTCCAGCGAGTCATACCTTCAGGAGTTGCGAGGAGTGTTTCAGTCTGCGCTCTGGACGGCGGAACAAGAAGGTGCTATCAGGGGTATCATACGCCGCATGCTGGATAAAGTTGCCGATAAAACTACTAATCTTCTTACCGACGGCACGGGCGAGACATCTCTAAACGGCCTCATACTACGGGAGGATCCACTGGGGGTACCGCCAGACTGGGAAAAGAGCATCAGTACCGAACAGGGTCGGCTATTTGGGGAGTTTGTCAACTCGGTGGTATGGCCGCACTTCCAGGCGGCGTTGGAGAGCAGCAGCCAAACCGCTACTAGGGGCGACTCGCGATCGAACCTTTCGCTAGGCCAGAAGGCTCGTTATTCCCAGCCTGTTCTCATGGCTCGACTGTCGCCTCTTGGGTGTAAAACAGCGTGGAGGAATGCGAGGGCCGAGGCGTCTGGTCATGATTTCGGCGGGAAGCTCAACTCGTTTTTGCATTTAGCGAAAACTCTTCAACACACGCCGAAACAGATACGAAATATAGCTCAAATATCCGGGTCGTTTGTATCTTTAGTAGGAGCCGAGCTCGAGAAAAGCGCTGCTGCCGGTCAGCCGATCAAAATCAAGGGCGTTGGAGATAACTTACTGGAGCTCGTACGGGATTTGAGTATCGATCCCTCAGGGCTGGAAGACCAAGTTGTATCGGAGCTCGAGTGGTCGATCAAGAATATGGCGGCTGCTCACGAGGGTTGCGATCACCATACACTCCGTCTGGCGACTTTACAGCTCTTGCTGAACCTCAAAGATAGGGGCGAAGAGCTAAAGTTTTATGTCGATATAAGCCAAATATGGCGGATTGGTCTTTGGTTCTGCCTTGGAAAGGGCATTGTCGGTTCGGTGTCTCAAGTGACTAGAGGGCTATGTACAAATGCAGAGCCAAAATATCGATGCCAGCAGGCAGTGGTACGTAATTTTATCTATACCTGGTAATTTTATTGACATTTGGGTGCCCGGTTAGACCGTCTCCAAGAAGAAATTCGTGGTTCTCAGGAAACGCGAGCTTACCTATTCCGAAATCCAGCTCATCATTCTTGGGCGAATCAAAGAACTGAGCGAGAGAGCCAATAAAGACACGCTACGCCTCGCAGAGACTTGCCAGCAAGAAATTGAGCAGGCAATGTCTGAGATTTGGAAAGATCGGGAATCATGGAAGGATCACTTGGTCAGTGGCAATAAGCCTGGTTAGCGGAAAAACCACTGACCCCTTGGCATTTTCACAGGGTGAAATACCGGACGTATTGACTTCGCGTTGTCTTTGAAATGTGCGCCTAGACGGCAATATCTACCCAGAATTCTTGATTTTTGAGGTTATATGCGCTCTTCATCCCACCTTCATGTATATGTTCCTCAAACCTGGTTGAACAAGTCCTTTATTGTAAATATATTTGCGCCTGTATATCGAATGTATTGTGTGCTGCAGTTGGCCAACGAAATGACCTCGGCGCTTCGGAGAGCGAGACTGGATCTGCGACCACGTGATCGCGGCGCAACTATCAACATCCACCACCAGAAGCCTTCCGCAAGTAAATACATTTAATCTCTCAATTCCCCAAAGCTAACAACAACTAGAATGGACGTTCCAGCGACGCCCCTACCCCCCGGGCGGTTCAAGTCCATGTTCCGCTCCATCTTGCGTGACGCGAACACCCCTAGCACTGGCCAAAGCGTCCGATGGGATGCACGCAATGCCTTTCGAACTATTACACCCAACACTTCCGCTGGTTCCGCAACTGAAGGTGCTCCTAGTATGGAGGATATCCCTCGCACGCCCCTGCTCGAAGACGAGGAGCACACGTCGTTTTTGGACCGGTTACAGAGTGACAGCAGCGAGGGCAAGTCTGGGACGAACAGGATCGACGAGCTTGCTGCGCTTGGACAGAGTGTTGGTTCAAAGCTGACTTCAACTCTTCCTGCTGCCTCCACTACGCCTCCTCCACCTGGACCTGCCCCAGCACCAAAATCCACAGCCCCCATACCGCGACCGAGGTTCACCTCTAATGCACCATCCACTTCGTCCCCTCTTGCGCGAGACGATTCGACCTTGTCTCTTCCCAACTCGATGTCGCCTGCGCCGGATTTTTCCCTGTCGCACAAGCCTTTTGACATGTCTTGCGAGATGGACGCCATTCCTATAGCTTTGGGAAACGAGAGTTCCGGGTCGAGGGGGAACCAGCCGTCGGTAATAACGCTTGGCGACATCGACGAGGACGGCACGAAATTTTATTCGGGCGAGGACGTTTCGCCGGTAAAACGCTCTACTCTCGATGGCACCGCTGGCCCTGGAAAATCCGTACGAGGGATGACGACGAGGTACCCGCCTGGCATGTTCAACCTCACCAAATCGCAAGCCCGCTTATCCGAGCTTCCTGTCGACCCTGATACTTCTGGCGAACGATCTCAGCCTTCTTTACGGCCGAAACGAAGAGACACAACTGGGTCCAGTTCTTTGGATTTTATTACCGCCAGCGGAGGGAGCGCGAGGACCAGTTTACCGTCTACCCCGATGCCAGATTTCGATCCCCCATCTGTGTCGGCGAGGCCTCGGTCTCTTCGGTCATCGTTGCCTGCGAGAGCTAAATCCACTTCGACTCCGCTTTCTCGATCCGATTCGTATTCAAATCTCTTATCTCGAGCAACTACCACCGCCCCTCCTCGAGAACTTCTTGCCAATACTCTCCCGCGCGAGCTCACCGCTCGCGAACTCCCCACGCTTTACCCTCCAGGGCACATGAGGTTCGACCAGACGACCGTAGTTCCGCACGTTGACCCGGATAATATACCAGAGTTGACACGATTTTTCACGCCGACGCTTGGAGAGGGGGATGTTTCGATGACGAGGACTACCATTGGATATCGTCCGAGCGATCAGTCCCAAACGTTTGCGCCCGATACGGATCGAGAATCTTTCTTGCCTGATGCTACCGGTGTCCCTCTGCCCGTCTCTCCACCGCTCACGATTTCGACTTCATCCTCCCGCTCGGACTCGGCATCCTCCTCTATTCCCAGTCCGACGAGTCTAACAGACCTCACGAATCTAATCGAGTCGCAGTACAAAGCCGACCTTGCCGCGCACGCTGCACTCGTCCCAATTCTTCTCGCCCGAGCCGAGAGTGCCGAGGGGTCCGCCAAAAGACTAGCAGGAGTCGTAAAAGACACCCGAGGTAGAATCCGGGAGCTGGAAATGCTATGCGTCGAGTTGGGGGGAGAAGTTGGGATTCTGCGGGAAGAGCGGGCTGGACTTGCTTCTGAGCGAATCGAACTTGTTTCTCAGGTGAATGATTTGTCGGCGGAGAGGGATACGTTGTTGGGCGAGGTCGGAAACTCGAGTGCGGGCGTTGCCGGGGCGGAAAAGAGTCGGGACGCGTCGGATGTCGCGAGTGAGCAAGCATTGCGCGAGATGCATGCCATGCTTCGACGAGCCGAGGTCGAGGCGTCGAGGAGCCGGAGGAGAAAAGAGGAGAGGGACTTGGCGAGAGCTGCTGTACGACAACTCGAGGCGCGCGTAGCCGAGATGGAGATCCGGGAACGAGATTGGGAGGTGCGAGTTGAAAAGGAGCGGGATGGGCAAGGGGAGAGGGAGCGGGGTAGGGTGGAAAAGGAACGGGAAGGGTGGGAGAGGGAGCGGGTCGAGTTGTTGGATCGGTGTGTGAGGGCGGAAAAGGCTTTGGGCGAGGCGCAGTCTGGGGGAGGAGGGGAGGGGGATGAAAAGCTGAGGCGCCAGTTGGAAGAGTACAAGCGGGAGGTCGAGGCGCAGTGGAAGTATGCCGAGCAGTCGGACGAGCGGATCAAGGCACTCGAGGCGGAGAACAAGTCTTTACACACGCAACTGGATGCTGCGCGTAGGAGTCCCAGGGTGTCGAGTCCTCGAGCCGATGTCACGCAGGAGTGGAAAGCGAAAGAGGCCGAATGGGACCGCGAACGACACGACTGGGCTCGACAGCAAGATGTTTGGACGCGTACGCAAGCTGCGTGGGCCGCTGAACGTGCGCGCGTGGAGAGCCGGAAGGAGGAGATCAAGGCCGAGGTGGCGGGACTTCGAGCCGAGGTGGCTACTCTACAAGCTGAGCGGGACGCACTTGGCGCGCAGGCTGGAGATGCACAAGCCGAGCTGGAGCGGATGGACGGCGAAATGGCTGCTCTTGCGGACCGGGCGCGACATGCAGAGGAGATGTATGTCGCCGAGCAGCAAGAAGTCGAACGTTTGAATGGGCGGATTCGGGATCTGGAGAACCGTGCGTCTGATGGTGGGAGGGTTCGGAGGTTGGAGCTGGAAAAGGCGGAGCTGCTCGAGGATATCAAGACGGCCGAGGGGAGGTTGGGGGAGATGGAGCAGAGGGCGGAAGAGTTGGAGGAGAGGTGTGTCAAGGCGGAGGAGGAGCGGAATGATGTGCTTAGAGATCGGGCCGAGGTGGAGGAGGAGCTTGAGAAGTTGAGGGTCGAGGTGGAGGATGAGGTGCATGCGAGGGGTGAAATTGAACAGGAGAGGAATGTCGTGAGTCGGGCCCTATCTTTTGCCGGATTTGCGCTAACATTCAAATAGCTGGCCGAGGAGCTCGTGGCGGAGCAAGAGGCTCATGCAGCGGTTGCGACTGAACACGATCAACTTGTGCAACGTCTCGAACAAGTGGAGCGAGAACGTCACATTGCGCTCGAAAACCAACAGCGACTCGAGGGTGTCGTCCGAACTCGCAACCAGGAGATTGCCGAAGTCGAAGAACGCCTACTTGTTCAATCGCGCGAAACCGAGCAACTCCGCACGGACAAGCGCGAACTCGAAAAAGTCAAAGTCCAGCGAGATGATGCTGTGCAGGCTGAGCGACATTTACGGACCCAACTCGAGGCCAAGACGGTGGATAGCGCGGAACTCGACTCTCTACGTGAGCGCGTGGCCAAGTTGAGCGAGGAGAGTACGCGGTTGCAGAGGAGAGTAAACGAGCTCAAGGCGGAGAGTGCGGGCAAGGAGGTGCGGATTGTGCAGCTCAACAAGGCGAGGGCGTTGGAGGCTGAGGATCGGGAGGGGTTGAATGTGGCGTTGGAGGCTAAGCAGCAGGAACTCGAGTTGGTGAGTTGGCCGTACGTTTAAGCGCCAAATGACGTTCTAACGAAAATTTGTAGATTAAACGCAAACTCGGGGTACGCGGTACAGCTGGCGCTACCCCCGCTCCGACTCGCGTTCAACGAGCAAACCTTTTACGACGCGAGTCTATTGCCTCGTCTGCTGCTTTTGAGACTCCTATGCCGCGCGCCGCGATGCGCAAAGACGCGGACGAACTACCCCCTTCCTCCGAGTCCACCGCGTCGGTTCTCTCATCCTCGGTCTCGACCAACCCTCTTCAGACGAGCACACGCGCCAACATTTACGATGCTCTGAGCAGTACACCCGCGACCGTCAAACCCGCGCGGAGAACGTCCGAATACGTCCCTAGGCCGTCGTTGCGCACGTCGTTGTCGAGGTTGTCGGTATCTGGGATACGTGGTGTGCATTTTGCGCCGTCTGAGTCGGATGCGACGACTGAGACTGATCCGGATGCGACTGTTCATCTGTGATATTAGTTTACGCCGCTGTGTGTGCTGGATGACGGATGTACTCGGCTGTTCTTTATAGTTTATTATTCTCTTGGTTGCGGATTGTCTTCTTTGCTTGTTTCATGTTATTTATTGTATTGTTTGGGTTGCTATCTGGATGTTTGGCTGTGGCATTGTATACTAGCCTGCGCATACAATCGGTGTTCGTGCGGTTCTGTGCAGATTGAGGGCTTGTCACAGCTTGGTTGCTTTGTAATGAGTCACGTGTATCAAAAAAGCCACGTGCAGTTTATCAAATAAGGTAGGGGCCACTCAGATCATACAGGCGTTATCTAAGCGCCCATCAAAGCGTGTTACAAATGTCACTTTTCCTATGTACGGACATGAACGGACGGTCGAATAAAAGATCGGCAGCCTATAAACTGTAGATAGATTTAAATAAACTACGTGCGTGCAATCGAAAGCTCAGTTTTCAATGAGGCTGAGGACTAGTGTATGGGATAAAACCCGGCAACTCGGGCTCTTCGTGACTGATAGCCCCACTGCGTGACGGCTCATATGACTCATAGTTTCTATTTTCATCCATCGGAGAAGTAAGAACCACTTCTGATTGGTCAAACTGCTCACCATTTGTCATACTGGCCGTCACACAGTGAGACTATCAGTCACGAAGAGCCCGAGTTGCCGGGTTTTATCCCGTACACTAGTCCTCCGCCTCATTGAAAACTGAGCTTTCGATTGCACGCACGTAGTTTATTTGAATCTATCTACAGTTTATAGGCTGCCGATCTTTTATTCGACCGTCCGTTCATGTCCGTACATAGGAAAAGTGACATTTGTAACACGCTTTGATGGGCGCTTAGATAACGCCTGTATGATCTGAGTGGCCCCTACCTTATCCGCTCTGTGAATGGTCTTTGGCATCCATGATCCAGCCAACGACAGCTGGTGTTTGAATTGATTTGAATCATTTACATCTATTTTTCACTGGTACATCTACAGACTCGTACGACAAAAATGTTCCGCGTCGCTTTCCCGGCTGCTCACCCGACAGATGCGATCGGCGCGTTGAGCTCCACATCGGCACCCGGTTTGTAATCCGCGTCGAAAGTAATCTTGGTCTCGGGGCGGAAGACAAGACAGTGAGTAGAACCTCCGAAATGGAACATTCCCAGCTCGTCGCCCTTCTTGACCCTGTCCCCGGCTTGGACGGTCGCCTCGCAAGTCGACACCTCGGCCATGCCCACCGCTACAAAGGCCATCAGGCCGATGTTCTGGTTATCGGCTTGCATATAGATTACTGCCCTCGCGGCAATGGACGTAATGTAGCCTTGAGAAAGGTTCGGGGCTGCCGGATCGGGCCCGTCGGGATTCGTGAAACCCATCTCGGGGGATTCGGCGTAGTAAGTGCCGGGGATGTTGACGACTTTGATGATCGTTCCGTTGACGGGGCTCGCCCAGCGATGGTATTTCAATGCGCTGAGGAACGCTTGGTAGACGGTTCCGCCCACGAATTGAGACGTGTACGGGTCGTTGTCGAGCATGTTCGAAAGAGAATACGGCTCGCCCTTGAGCCAGAACTCGTCTTTCTCCTTGACCTCGTAGGCGATTCGGTACACGGTCGACTCGCAGGCGCTGTTGATGATCGCGTCGTTGTCGGAAAACCTGACCGGGCGAAGCCCAGGGCGGAATTGTCGAGTGAAAAAGTCGTCCCAGCTTGCAAAGCCGTGATATGGCGCGGAAGGATCGCAGATAAAAGTTTCGGCAAAATTGGGCAAGGCTTGTGCCGCGGCGGGGCCGAACCAGCCATTCGGTGCGTCGGTGAGGACCGAGCGCGAGTCGGGAGAGACGAGGTATTGAGTCCAGACGTCAAACATTTTTTTGAACATTGCGTTGAGTTTTAGGTTTAGGAACGTTTTGAGACCGGCTTCGGTGCCCATGGGCCAATCGAGGATGGCGTTGATTGGGAACCCGACGAGGTCGTTGTCTTCGTAGTCGGGAGCGCTACGGATGATGATGTCGAACGCGTGAAGCATGACTTTGTAGTCTCGGATCTTGTCTTGGCGTTAGCGGGCAGATTGGTGGGTATATGCGCGGTCATACCTGAGGCTTGAGCGTTGGATCCTCGAGGTAAGGAGGTTTCTTCGGAACTTGTTCGAACATCAGATGGAACCCTTGGTAGAGCACGGGGTCGCCCTCGATCAGCGCCTGGAACTCTTTAATGACGGGCTGGACGTCGTCGAGGGTTATTTTCTCCTTGTCGATTCTCGCGACCAGTTTGTCGAGCCATTGCTCCAAGACACGGTGGTTACTGGGCAGCCAACCACCAACGCGGTGCTTGACGTGAGGATGCCTGACGCGAGTGGACATAGTCTAAACAAGTATAATTTAGTACAATAAGCAATAATCATCGAGATAAAGGTCGCATACATAGACTGGTGAGTTGGCTGGGGTAAACGGGGGGTGGACGCGGTTCCTCTTGATCGACCACTTTGCTCCTTTATACTAGTTCGTTTCGATGAAAGCCCACGGGAATCGTACGACCCACGGCGTGGCGGACGGTGCGCATCGGACAGCTAGACACAACAGGAAACGATGAAGCACAAGAAACGGTCAGGATAATACCGCGATAGGTTTGCGCAAGCTCGACTTGTACCAGGACACTGGATAAGATCCGAATAGATAGGTCACATTGTTCCGTAAGTAGCTTCGAATCATGCGTCATCCCGAAAGGAACCTCGAAACTTCGCAATCGATGACTGAAGGTGTCACCCCCTGTCCAAGGTGACAGGACCCCCGGAGCAAGACGCGTTTACATCCCTACTTTTGAGCATACAATCGGACGGCTATGCGAATTTGGAGGTTCAGAAAAAGGCTATTCGGATCGCGAGTTAGCCGGCCGTCGAACATGTCATACTCGAGATTTTAGTATCCAGCTTTCAACGCAATATTTGTACAAAAAATTGTCTTACATCACGTTTCTAGGCGTCCATTCTGCAGTGTAATAGCATTGTTGAGTTAAGTGCTAGCACTAGCCGAATACTTTGGACCGAACATGACATCCACCCAGGGGCGGGAGGGCAGACAATGGCTAGAACCCCGAAATGGAACATCCGGATTTCATTAGACCTTATGCTCCTCCCGGATAACAACCTAGTTTTATGGCCTTCGTGAATCACAAACGGGGTACTCGGACAGCATGTATGCGTTCCATGCTTGGAAATGGAAACCAGATTGACTTTCAAGACTGCCACACGTCGTGTATCGAGTTGTTCATATGACTATATTAGGCGCCAAAGGACAATCTGTAGTAGCCGTGTCAACCGGGGTGATGTTGGCTTTCTGAGCTTGAGCGGGACTTTGAACCGCAAGCGAGAACCTGGATTCGGAACAAGATGCGCCGGTTCGAGCATCCTTGACAGAAGTTTGTCTGACAGTGTCTGAAATATATGCTATTGGATTATAACTTGTGGACCCGCACAGAATATACAGTACCCTAATTGTGGGTCGCGCAATCTCACCCGCATTTGGTGCTTTGGAACATGGTACTTCGTGGTCCTTCATCCATATCGTCTTCCAGCTCCAGTAGTTCGATACCTTCGGGACCTAAGTGCGCCGTGAGAGCAAAGATTGCCCACGGAAGCCAGCCATAGCTTGTAAAGTAGCGCTAGTTGCGGCCTGCTCGAGCGATGGGGTGGTAGGAGCATGTTACCCGATGGTGGTTAACCACGGACCCTGAAAACGTATCACGTGCCCCGGCGAGTGGCTAATTTAAACGACGATACGATATCGATACTCATGGATTGGACAAAAGTTCATTTTGGAAAGATCGCGGTATACTGCATTCCTATTGTATGAAAATCGTGATATTGTATGACTGACCTCCCATTTAGGAGGTACGATTGCCGACATAGTTGCCACCCGCCACGTGTTGATAACAATTTTTACCAGGAACATGAAGCAGTCAAGGGTCGGGTGAGTCGGCGGTTAATGAGGCTCCTGACAGGGTAGATTGCTTATCAATGTGGATTTCGTTCGGATGAAGCCTGAAATCCGGGACCCGCTTGGGCAATGGGTATGTGATATGTCCTCCAGCCGTGTACATCGATACGCTAATTTCTTGCCCCAATTAAGCTTGTGGGTCCGCTTTAAAGTACCCTTGAAACGATAGTACTGATAGTCCGTAAATTTCCTACGTGGATTGTAGCTGGTGAGTTTCTATACTCTTGTCCTGGTGGCGGTTTCTAATGAATTAGGAGAGCAGAAGGTACGAGGGGACGACCTAGGACCGGTACTAAACTGACACGCGTGACAAAAACAGAAAGTATGTACCTGGCTAGTTTCATACAAAGTTAACTCTTCAACTTGGCCTCGCCCTTGGTTGTTAGCGTGTAAGTATTCCGTGACTCTATATTGCCTTGGTTTGATCCCGATTCGACGGCGTCTATAGGGTGTAAGTTTGCTGAAGTAGATAACCGAGGGAAGTCGCAACTACTGACGAACCTATCGTTGTTATTCATCATCTTCAGTCTGTGAGTTGAGAATTGACGCTGCCGCGTTCGGGTTAACATTCGTGTTATGTTTAGGGTGTAAGTGGACTTGAGCTCGTTGACCAGCTATATTGACTGCCTAACCATTTGTTTATTTGTCAAAGCGGGTAAGTTGCTTGATTTATGATTTCAACCTCGTCTGATCATGTACGCTCTATGCCTCGTCACAGCTTGTGAGTGAACGAGGTAATTATATTATTAAACTCGCTGACTGTAGAACCATGGGACCACTTCTAGATTGTAAGTATGTATAATTGATCGATAGACATCCGCTAACGCCTGAGTTAGTATGTAAGTGAGAAAACAAATGGACCTGAAACGCTCTAAATCTTTGGTCTCCGATTGCGGTTCCTTAGGACGTAAGTTGAACTTATTACGATAATGCGCTCATCCATTTACTTACTACTCCGTTGCGCTGCAGTATGTGCGTAGACAAATAAAACTAGGCGAATGAAATCTTACCATGAGCTTGCCCGCCTTCTATAGGAGGCAAGTTCAAGACGATTTCGTAGTAACCGAGCTAACCTAGTAACACACCTCCTTTCTAAACATACTTAGCGGGTGAGTGGATCAACGGACAATACCAAGCCCGTCGCTGATTTCTGTCCCGCTTGTTACAGGATGTGAGTCAATTAAACCTCCGTTTTCAGCAGATTGACGGGAATCGCTTTTTGGGCTTCTAGAAAGTGGGTCTTTCCACTCGATGCACTCAAATCGTATTGATATCATTTGCATAATTTCTCTTCAAATCAGTTCGTAAGCCGTTGAGCCGATGCGACTCGAGTTCTTGGTTGACCTCTCCCCATGCGCTTCGTCTAACCGTAGTGGGTAAGCCAAAATGACCCAACTATTTCCGGAATCCATTAATCTAATTCGGTCTCCCTCTTCGCCACCTCCCAGTTTGTAAGTCTGTTCATTCCCGGACACGAGGGATTTTGCTTTTTACTGACCATCACATTTCACCCAGAACGTGAGATCATTGGTCAATTTCGACGAGAATTTGCTGACCGTCTCTCTCGCGCCGCTGGGTACTAGCCTGTACGTCAATTATCTGCCCCTCTCAGAGCTTCTTCAGCTATTAAGAGAGAGGACTAACCACGAACGTATCGGTTGCATTACAGCATGTGAGCATACCGTCCAGGCAACCGCAATATTCTCACTTTGTTCTGCCTTAACTTCCGCATCGTCGCTGGGATTCTAGCTTGTGAGTGGGTACATCATGTTTCCGGACCGCATTTCTTACCGACGTGGGCAGGAGGTGGGTTGATATCGTCACCGAGGTCAAGTTGCTAATCGAGCGTTGTACTGCGTTTGGATCATCAGCTTGTAAGTCCGCCCATCTCAGGTCTTGATCTATCCTAACATCCTCCGTTGTAATAATAGCCTGTAGGTCATTTGTCACTTTGCTTGTCAGATACCGCGATGATATATCGCCTGGCTCTATTTGTATAGGAAGTAAGTCGGGATATTGCGAAACTATATGCGTTTTGACTGACCTCCGCCTGGGTTTAGATGGTATGCGTATCGTCTACAACTTCACTATAGGTCGCTGAGTGCTACGAACCCCGTGTTTCATTAGGAGGTAAGTCAGACCTTCGGTTTGTCAAACTTATCGTGGGTTGAGTTATTTTTTGCAGGTGCGCCGTTCGGGTACATGATCGGATATGGCTGATGTAATTCCCGTGAATTATCTTCGTAGGAGGTAAGTCGTGTCAAACCCGCTCGGCGCGTTGCGAGCTCATAGATTCCGTTCGGCCCTGAAGTTCCTTCGCGTCCATCCCCGATTCCGGAATACTATCGTTGTCCCTTCGAACATGGTGAGATGACACTGGTTCTTGGAACCTTGGGCTTACGCACCTTCCCAGCCGGTCAAAAATGTCGTGGATTACTTGATCAAATATTCGGGTATCACTGACCTTACAGATGAAATGAAGAGTATGGAGATTAAGGGCGATTTCCCCATCGCTCGAGGTGGTTTAGCCGACGTCTACCAAGGGACGCGACAGGATGGAGAAGTCGTTGCCATCAAGTCTATTAGGCAACTCGACGAGAAGCAGGTCAAGGTATGTGACCTGAACTTTCGTTGCGTCAATAGGGTATCTGACAATTTGCTTTTAGCACACCGCCCGGGAACTCAGTACATGGGTGAGGGTCAAGCACAACAATATCTTGGAGCTACGTGGGCTAGCTATGTTCCGTGGTTCTCTCTCGATGGTCTCGCCGTGGATGGACCATGGGAATGTCAATGCCGCGCTCAAGAACAATCCCGACCTTGACCCCTACCAACTAGTGCGTACAACTAGGCGCCCACTTAGTCGGCCCGTTAAGCTAACCATTGTGGATAATCAGTGTAGGCAGCTTGCGGCGGTAGTCAAATATCTCCATGACGGAAACGTGGTACGTATGACATGGCGTTCAGGTAGTCGCAGCTTCTCACCGGCTTGAGCAGGTGCATGGGGACATCAAAGGCGTACGTGTGGTGACTGTGTGTATGGTTGAATTGAGCGAACAGAAGCGTCTAGGACAATTTGCTCATGGGCCCGGACGGGACTCTCAAGTTAACCGATTTTGGGCTTGCGATCATGCATGACAAAGCTCTTCAATTTTCAGAGACTGATCCTGGAGGAGGGACGACGCGATGGATGGTGAGGGTTCTGAACTATATGCATCTTTTCGAAGTGCGCCTTACTACTAATATGCAGGCCCCCGAGCTATTCGTCGACGGAGCTCAGCGTTGCCGCGAAACCGATGTGTATGCCATGGGTATGGTAAGTAAGAATGAGATTCAGGCAATGAAATAGCAATTGAGCCGTTGTCCCATTCATATTCTAGACTATGCTGGTAAGCGTAGAGGTTGGTAAGAGTATCAGCCGACTTATACATCACCGTAGGAAATGATCACTAGGGATGTTCCCTTCCGTGAGATACAATCTACCGGCGGGGCTATTATTCTGGCCGTCACCCGGGATAAGCGCACCCCGGATCTTTCCGAGTTGGAAAAGAAGCCAGTTTCCCCTCGTTCATATATCATGATTGGCATCTTGCATCGTTGCTGGAGATTTAATCCGAGGGAGCGGGCTACTGCGGATGATGTTGTGGGATTGGTACGTCTGCTCAATTGCGAAGTTTCAAGTTAGTTGCCTAACCGCTTGGCAGCTGGACCTTACCGGAGATGTTTAGGAATTGGATGAGCTGAGGTAGTGATGTACTGGTGTTTGAATGAGTAGGCGAAAGGTCTTGGAAACAAGAAAGTCGTGAACTTTCATAAGTCAGTTGCAATGTTGGTCCAAGATCAAGACGGGATTTCATGGGTTCGGCCTTCTTTGCAACTTCGTGTTTGTTTCAGATCTTTCAGCCTATCGTGCGGCCCTTGAATACGGCGAATACCCCTCCGGTTTGCCTTGCTTTAGGCTTGGGCCGAACGTTATTGGCGTATCTCCTCGAAACCCTAATCTTCATTGTGAAGAGCCGGGCGCTTAACTCACCTATCCGTGTCACGTGATTAAAGGGACTGGGGCGCCCGGCGTCATAGATGACCAGGAGAACCTGCGACGACCACAGTAAACTTGGAGGTAGTTCAACAAACTTTGTGGTTCAGGGAAATTCATACTCACGGCTAAATAGGTTTCGCAAACGCATCTTACGCCTTGACCCGTGATTGAAGATTTTGCTTTCAATTTTTTGGAGAGGCTACCAAATAAGTAAGCTCTCTAAACCCTCTACACCTTAGACTCAGGCTAAAGGCAAACGCCAGCGCCATTTTCATATTTAATTCTTCCCGAGATGTCGCATCCGATAGTATGGATGTTCGATACCATGTTCTATCCTCTCGGCAATACGACAGCCACATGCCTCACACAAGACCTGGCCCCGGAACAAGACGCGGATATTCTGTTGCTTGGATGTGGAGACCCTCGTAACATTCTGTACTCAGTTTATGCTGATGTGACGTCCAAAGGTATGAGCTTTGCGCGTTTTTGTTTCCGTTCACAATGGCTTAGGGTTTGGAAAATGCAGGCTCCCGAAAATTAGATATTACTTGCTGTGATATGGAACCGGCTGTACTTGGTGAGTCAGTTTCTACATCTGATTAGTTCCTCCCTCACCTATTTGATTTCGCAGCTCGGAATGTACTTCTATTCGCCCTAATCGAAGAACAGGAGCCTATGGAGTCTCTATGGGACATATTCTTCCATTTTAACATCAACAAACGTGCTGCTTCTCGGCTCTGCGACATTTCTAGTCAGCTCTCCCAAGCCGCTACGACAATCGAGAACTGGAGGCAGTCAAAATGGGGATCATACATCAAAATGGTGGATCGCCAAACTCTTGCCGCGTTACATCGCCACTGGAAATTGTACGCGGAATTCGCCAACATGCCGATCGTTCGTATCGAGAAACTCCGGCGGGAACACTCTCAACTCTCGAAGCGCTGGTCATCCATGCAGGCGAACAATATTAACGTTGGTCGATCCGCTGGGATTCTCTGGCACGAAGCCGCGACCCCGATGGTCAAGCTATTCCAAAAATACTGGGAAACCGGGACGACTTTCACGTCTTCAGAAGATATCAAGGCCGCAACTGAACTCAACCCAACTTTTATTTACTCGATGTCGGGCGAGACGTTTAACCCACACTATGGCACCTTCCCGCAAGGGTTTCATTTTGTACCCGCCTTTACACCCATCGCGTCAGACCCCACCGGCCCGGCTACCTCCGGCGATAGTCATATTATGGATGTGGCTAAGCGCCAGTTTACAGCATGGTGCGAAGCATTCCGCACCTCGCTGCTAGCCAACGCAATCACTATCCGATTTTTTTCTGGCGAAGCTACCGCGTTCTGCCGCGCGTTGGAAGTATTCTCAAAGACAAGTCAGGGCGAGACGGGAATTTTCGCTTGCCAATGGCGTGGCTCGGAACTAGACCTCCGCGATTGCATGCCAATGCCCTTGTCTTTCGACGTTATCGACACGTCTAACCTCTTGGACCACTTGGGCGCTCTCAACATTCTCGTTATCACCCAACCTCTTCTCAAACGGCAGCCTGCTTCTCAATCCGTCCTGTACACGGAAGCGCTGCTCCCTACCGGCAAAGACGCCACTCAATCATTCTTGGACCGCATTTGTGCAGATGTTCCGACTATCGCTATGCTCCTTGGTCTCGCGCCGCGAGCCTATCTCTCGGCTTTTACCACCCAATCCGACGCTCACGAACTTCTCGTGTCCCTCGCTTTCAAAGAGATGAGTCAGTTCCACGAGCGGGTTACCTGGGTTGACGCCGCCTCGGGTGACCAAAATTCCTACCCCAATAATACGATCGTATCATTCGATGGCCCAGACCTAGCAAAGGTTTTATCCGGGATATACGTCAAGATGTTCAAGGACGAGCAGATTGCACGATCCTTGATGCACAATCCTTCGCTTGCTGCCACGAGGGAACTATCCGAAGCCCACTACCACCGCGAATCGTTTGCCCTATTACTCCGGCTAGTCCGTAGTCGGGTCCGACTCTCCAAGGGTGACTGGGACCAAGTGATCAACGAATTTCTCGGATATGTGACCAAGAACGAGGACAGCATTCTCGAGATGAATCACTACCAGGACCTTAGCCTCCAACTTCACCTCTATGGACTCTTCTCCGTGTCGTACTTGCAGCCTAACTGGCGACTCGTGCCCCGCATCGGAGGTGCCGACTATAATATATTCAATGGCTGGGACGGCATTCCTCCTGTCGTTTGTGTGGTTCTGGTCGTGCCACGCAAGAATCTTGGCGTGCTTATGAATGAGAGCGCTGGGAGTCCACGGTTCCAGGTCAACGTGCTTGGAGGGAGCTCGTACCATAACAACTATTCGTCGCTTCAAGGCGTTTGGGGAACATGTGTTCGAGATCCCAACGATTCCAATGGAGTATCACTAAAAGAGGATGCCAAAGGCGTTCATGGCACGTCCGACCTGATTATCTCGCTCTGGGCGGCCTCGTACCTCCTCGTCACTCCGAGTACAACTGTCTGTTTCGCACTCCGTTTGAATCCGGTTTCAATTGCCCACTTCAGGTCGAAGCTTGGCGTAAACCTGGAGCTCTTCAGTACAAAATTGGAGGACAAGAAGCACGTCCATATCCTACGAGATCGCCCCATGGTCAATTCGGCGGCTCAGCGCACGTCGCAGCTTGCGTTGGGTCTCTCACCTCCACTGTCCGAAGTAGGAACGATTTCACGCCAAGTTGGAGCTGTAAAAGAGGAAAGGGCGAAGTTTACGTTCAACATCACGTCCTTGACGGCAAGGCTGGATATCGACTCTCCGGATGAACAAGCAGCACTTTTGGATGGCGCCACAGTGTCCGCAGATCAAGTTTCGCCGGCTGCGATGAAAGTTTCCGTCGGCGAATCTCAGCATATCGTGCCGTTCCCGTACCCTATACAGGGAGCAAGCAATCGTCTGCGTATCGCACGCAAGTCACATTACGTCGATGTAAGCCCAAGATTATTCGTGTACTAGCTCTACAAATGACCCAATCATGCATAGGTGATCGTAAACCTCGCAAATCCACTTGGTTCCGGAGGATACGCACTCGACATATTCCCAATCATTCGACACGGCCCGTACAGCCCCTGGAACATGCATCATATTCACCTGGACCGCATGCCTATCCTTGATGTCAAAGCAAAAGACAAAGTGGATTGGGTCAAGAATCAGTGCATATTCCAGGTCTCAGATCGAGAGCGGGCCCTCAGTGAAGTCGCCAAGAGCAAGCCGGAGAACGTGGTGACGAACGTCAAGGAAAGCATATACGCAATGTTCACTCACTATGTCGGACTCGAAGGCGGCCCGACTCGAGCCTTTGCTCTCCACGATTCGTCTGGGAATATGGGGGTGTATACTATTATTTTGATAGCCGGCATCCGCCTCGACCTCGCATCCTCCACCATAGTAATGGACGCAGCGGTCGTCCCATTATCTCACGCAAGGATGCCCGCCCTTTTACCTGGTATCAACACGCTGAATTCGAGGGGCAAAGAGTTTGAGCAGCTTAGGACCGAAGGCGCGGAAGTGGTAGCATGGAAACGACTCTTGCCGGCATTTGTCGAGCGATGTCGGACATGGTCACATACACCCAACTGCGAATACCTCTCCGAAAGCTCCATCCCGTTGTCCCTCGAGACAGCTTCGAGTCCTATCTGTAACTGTGGGCAGGGAGTCGGCTTCGGCTCGCCAATGTGGGACGTTGCTTGGTGGAAAGATCTTCTCCCACACGCTACTCGGATCGCAATCTCTCCGTTATTCGCCGTGTCGTATCTCGAGCGCGTAGCTGGGGAACTTGCTAGGATGCTTTCGTCTCGACCTTCAACCCAGAGTAAACCGCCCTCAACCGAAAAGCCGGTCACGGCTTGCTGGTCGTGTGGCGGACCTGGGCGTCCCAGTCTATCGGCCTGCAGCAGGTGCAAGAAGGCACGGTATTGCTCGCCGGAATGTCAACACAAGGATTGGAAGGACGGACACAAGAAGGTTTGTCAGGTCAGTTGAGTAGTGCCAATGGATACATCGTTGTGGATACATTCAAGTGCAGAAACCTGGGATTGGTTGTAAATAGTTGTTTGGCTGATGAATGAGTCAGCAAAATCAAATTGATGTGCCTACGTGACAGCCCACCACTACTCTAAATCTTTCAGCCCCTGCCTCGAGTACAGGTCCAAACTAGGGACATTCTCACGCACTGAGAATTTGTTGCAGTACACTTAGACTTGTATGCCCCAATCCTTCCCCAAAAAATCCCGGTTACGGCTCGGTTTCGTCGCTGTCGCTGTCCTTGCGCAAATTCTCGCACCCAAGATACCTGCTTTTGATACCTCACATCTCATTCATCCTTCGGACCAAAATGCTGGCATAACGAAAACTTGGAATGTTCTAGGCTTCATTGATACAAGTTCTCAGTCGAAAGTTGACTCGGTAGGCTCCAAGTTAAGTCTGGATCCTGGTAGCCCCTCGCCATATGTCCCTCGGCTTATCGATTTCTCTGGCTTACGATGGGATGCGTTGCATTATAACTCCGTGGCGCTGCACGGTTTATACATCTTCGAACACCAATATGCATTTTCTCCTGGTGTTCCAATCATGCTCCGTCTTGTGCACCTGGGAAAACTATACTTGTTCCGATTGGTAGATTATTTTCACATCGAAACATGGCTCTCGCACAACCTTGCTGCTTCCATATGGCGTGTGTCGGCGGTGACAGCAAAGGCGGGTTTGATAGGACTCTTAGCGTGCGAACCATGTTTGGAGATTTACAAGTAAGCCGGAGTCTTGATTTCGGGCCGGCGGGACTGTAAAACCCCCGGAAGGCTCACCCGAATACCCTTACATAAACTCGGTTTTAGGTTAACAATGTGCATTACTCACTCGCACGCTTTTGCCTACTTGACCATGATAGTCTCCATCTTCATGGGAGCCCCTCCAGTGATCCTCCGAAATGCCTATGCAGAGCCATTTTTTGCATATTTCTCGTTCAAGGGTAAGCCAGCACGCAATTATTGCCCAGCTCACTACAATGACACCTTCCGAAAACAGGGATGAATGCTTGTCATCACCAAAATTACCTTATCGCTTCGCTTTACTTCGCGTTAGCAACTGTCTTTCGATCCAATGGAACGATCCTGACTGGGTTCATTCTCTACGACCTGCTTGTTCGCCCGGTGCTTCGAGCACTAGTTTTAAACTTGGGTGGCAGATTTGATCTTAATTGGCTTCCTACGACCACAACGGTTCTTCGGGCAATTCGACGGACTCGTTTCCGGTCCATTATCTATGCATTCATCCTCTCTGTTACCGCAATTGCGCCGTTTATCGCTCAACAGTATATGGCATATCTTACATTCTGCGTTGGCTTCGATCCAGCCTCTCCAAATGCTCTATATCCCCGGCCGTGGTGCTCGGCTCGACTGCCTTCCGTGTACTCATTCGTCCAGTCACACTACTGGGACGTCGGACTCTGGCGTTATTGGACCCTTGCCCAAATACCAAATTTCCTTCTCGCTGCGCCAATGTTGATATTGGTTGGAGGGTCGAGTATCATGTTCTTTTGGACGGTTTACTGTAGCTGGAGGTGCGTTGTGACGAACACCCGCACAACGCCCACGGCAGCCCCAGGCAATCTGTCGTTAAGCCCAAGTATGGTTCTCATGGTACTTCCATATGCCCTGCACGCGCTTGCACTCTCGCTTCTGCTTTTCACGACAGCCCATGTGCAAATCGCATTACGAGTTCTTCCGGCGGCAACCCCATGGGCCGCTTGGGCGGGTGCTGCGCTAGTCATGAAAGGAGCTCGAGAAGCTAGTCCCGAGCGAAGCGAAATTACAAGAGAAACTCAGTCTCGGCGAACTCATGAAGGAAATAGCCCCATGGGCGTGGGGGCTAAGACCCCGGACTCTTGGTGGACATTTACTTCGCATGTTTGGATTGGTTGGAGTGTTATTTGGATGTTCGTCGGCAGTGTTTTGTGGCTTGCGTTCCTCCCTCCTGCATGACTTATACTAGATAATTTTTGAGGTTCATTACCTATGTAATCAGCTTCTTCGGGTGTAGCAGACGATGGTGAATGGTCGATTTCTTGTGGGTGTCGTTGAACTCGATCTCGCGTCACCCACAGATTCAAGCTACTGACACTTTTCTATCGGCCAAGAGGTCGCGCTAGTGTATCATTTGGGGACCGGCCCTCGCATTTAATTGATTATACAGTATTATACTACATTGTGTTGATGGAACAAATTATGCCTTCCCTGGAACCGCCTTCTCGAGAGCCTCAGGGGTTACGTAGGTAACCCGAGTGCGAGCCCCGACCTTTCGCCCACGTACAAAGGACAAGATCAGCGCCATGAGGAGCAGTGCCACGGTGCATACAAGAACAATGACCGCCACAGTCATGTTTCGCCCATAAGCGCGGGCCTTGTCAAGCTCAGCTTGGAGCTCGGTGGAATCTGAAGCCCCGGAGGCGGCGAGAACAGATAGAGTGTTTTTGGTGATACCTGGCCCAGGGAAGAGTACCTGATTGGTCTGTGGTTGGGAGATAGTCAGTAGAGTTGTAGTTAATGAAATGGCTGGACTCACCCCGCAGAACTTGTCCGACGAAGGAAGAGTGTTGTTCAAGAAATAGTCAGTCAAGGCACCTTGAGTGCTAGAAAGATGTTAGTCGGGGGGCATTATGGCTGGGGTTGGAAACTTGCCAGTCGGAATGCATCGCTAAGGAAATGTGCTGAAGAAACAGATTATAAGATAGATTTTCACGTTAAAAACCATTTGACATACCCCGAAATCATCCTGCTCTATCAAAATCGCCGAATCTCCCAGAGCATCTGCTACGTTCTTGGCAGACAGGAAAGGGGTAGACGGGTCTGCCTCATTTCCTGCGTATGAAAAGAGATTATTAGACGCTCGGAACCCATGAATAACTTAGTTAGCAACGTACCAACAACGATGATCTTGTTGGAAAGTGTCTTGTTGAACGGCCCCGTGAAACGCTCGACTGCGCGGACAGGCCAGTTGTGACAATACAGTCCAGCCTATGCGCCAGAAAAATTAAAACAGAGTCATGTAATGCGTTCGAACGGTACGGACCTCGCTCCAAAGTTGCCCAACTACCGTCTCGAGTTAGTAAATAGGATAATATGGTGTCTCATGCACTCACATATCGGGCTAGCAGTTCGGGCAGAATCGACAAGCGAGTCAAATACCGCCTTTGTCGTGATGTTGCCAGGATCTGCTGCGTCTGCACAAGCGACAGCCTGGAAGGCATAATCGGTACTGGGCGGGTCGTTGTTCGCGTTGCCCTCGTTGCCATTTCGGTTGTTGTCGTTACCATTTCGATCGTTGTCGTTACTATTACCGTTTCGGTTATTGCCGCCGTTGCCGTTGTTCTGTCCATTGTTGCGACGGATCCGAGTTCGAGGACGCATAAAGAACCGCTTTTTGCGTGGCCTGGAGGATCTGGGATTATCCAAAATGTTGCTCATGTCCTTGAGTTCTTTGGCCAAGTCTGGCCAACTGGTTGGTGAGTAAAGTCCGTTGTACAAAACGTCTAAACACCAGGATGATATAAGCGAAGAGCGAAGGGGTAAGTGAGATGAATGTACTTCGAACGTCCGCAGAATATAACTCAGCATCGGGGCCAACTGACTTTCTGAGATCGTATGCACGCTGGACAAACAATTATTAGATGGGATGCGCTTTCGGGTAGGGTGTGAGAATACTTGCGTCAATGAGCTGTAATACGGTTTGTTTGACGCTATCAGCCGAAGAATTTTTCGACGCGATAGCACAACCACTGGGGCCAGCCGCAGCGCACGCCGCAACAAATCCGTCGAAAGCCGCATCGACCGAGTTGATAGTGCGATTCCATAGCTATTCGCCCCCTGATTAGACAGACTTGATGCTCGGAAGATATGTATACACACCTCGTGCGCCGGTCGATTTGCCCAAATTTCTGGATCCACCACGCCATCAAGAACGACTCGTCCAACGCGGTCGGGAAACACTAAAATGCATCATTATTAAAAGTGGATCCGGCTTGGTGGAGAGATGGCTTACTGTTCGCGAAATATACTCCGATGATTGTACCATATCTGTCAAGTTCGTAAGCAACAACGGTAAAGAGTTTGCAGGAATCGGGACATACGATAAACCCCAGAAATCGACCGTCTTATTCGGTCCCTCCAAATAATCATTCAAAGCAAGCATGTCTCGTACCGCAGCAGCGCTGCCAATATACTGATAGGTATCGGGGCTGGTTGCTATGCATTTCTCGCCAATCTTTTTCAACAAGACATCGACTTGTGGAACCTGATCGTAGAACGCGCTCAAGTCTCCGGGATCGGTGAAATTGCCCTTGGCCTCGATCCCGGCGAAAGGGATCGTGTTGTTCCAGAAGTTGAATTCCTCTTCGCCTGTTTGGAAGCAGCCCACTTTTGGGCGCGAAAGGCCAATACCGCGAGGATCCCAGCCTATGACCAAAACTGCTCAGAAGAGTCCCAAGTTAATCTCAATTATCGATCTACTCACTAACGACATCATATCTCCCGCCAGCAGTCTCCATGATATCCTCAGCTCCGTCAAGAATCATGTCAACACCACTCCCGCCTGGGGTCAAACGCGTCAGTGAACAGCGGAGATAAGTCAAATCACAGGCTCATACCAGGACCGCCAGGGTTGACGAATAAAGTCCCGATCTTAGGTTGTCGAGTCGCACGAAGCCGTGCAACTGCGAGCGAGGCTTTGCCGGCGGTGGCATTCTGGTAGTCGAGCGGGACCTCAAACCGACCGCATTGGCGCGAGCCATTGTCGCCACATGGCTGCCAGTTGATCCCTTGAGCTCGCTCAGCAAATTGGTGGAATCCAGGAGGAAGTGCGAATGGGTCGGTACTAGAAACGAGTGTGGCGAAGCCAGCGCCGAGGAAGGTTGAGTACAAGGAGAGACGCATTGGTAGGTTGGTGATAGAACGTACCTAACTCCTCTAGTTTTATACACGGTAGAAAACACAATGATTGGTAGGCAAAAGGCTCGCGTCACATAATTTCATGTCCAAAACCGAGGTGTGTGTCTTTCCAAAGTCTGTGTCTCCAAGTGCTCGAATCATCGCGACTTGGAGATTTTTGCCGAGAACGCGTCGCTATCGATAGATAAATGATTATAGATGGTACACATTTCAGAGTAGCAACAAACGTCAGTCGACTGGGTTTCAGAGCTCCTCTGTGGAGGCTTGCGTTGGTTAAGGTCGTGGTGAGAGTGGAAATTGTTTTCTTTTTCGATCGGGTTGAGACCGCTGACCAAAGCTCACGTAAGCCCCGGCAACGCCGAATAAGCGCCCAAGTCCGAATTCAGGTGTCCACTGTTCTGCTCTGAAAAGACGACCCCCGCACTATGAATCAAATTCCGCAGTAAACACGCAGATAAAACTGCACTTCCGTTATCATATTAACGTTTCGGATCAGATCCGAGCTGGAGAGCGAGTGCGCACATGCTCTAGCCAAGCCATCACGACTGTAGGGTACACTGAAGCCTGCGCAACAAACAACCGCAACGACGTCAATTTGAACTTATTGGCATCACACCCCCGCGTTGCTTGCTCATGCAGTTCAAATCACACAGCAAGTTGCGCGGTTCAGAATTCGACCCAGTCGGGACCTATAAACTTCGTAGCGGCCGAACGTATACGGTGTAGGATGAAATAAAACTACGTTAGGCATATGACTCATCTTTGGAACAGAATCATACGAGTATGAGGTTTTTAGATTAGGCGCCGAAGAAATGACTGAGCGATTAGACTAGGTTTCTAGGTAAGCCAACCCAACAGGATCCCCAACCTCTCACCACATTCCAGTAACGATATGTGACTCGCAGGATATTATTATACTACTAAACACCTGGTTCAGTATTGATGGGGTAGATCGGTACATCTCGAAAGTGACGGCCAGGTATCGCATCCGTCTTGGAAATACACCACCTTTGGCACAACCTTGGACAACAGCTGGATGTACCCCCGGGCGGCTGAAGGCTCGATTCGAAACCTCCCAGGTGATTTAGGGAGCTCACAGCAGTCCCACATGTGGAGAGTTTGAATCGAGTGGGGTAGAACCAGGCTGTACAAGTGATTCTTCTCTAGGACGCAAGAATGAAGATACAGGTTTTGAAGCTGCGGCCAAAGTACAAGTTCGGGATTGACCGGAGCTAGGTCAATGTAGGTTTCAGGAATATCCATGCCACGACGGTATACCTGTGCACGGCCGGAGAAGTAACAATCGTGAAAAACAAGTGTTTGAACACGAGGCAGCGGGCCGAGGTGTGTAGCAAAACTCGGCTCTCTTGGAGAACCGTATACATGTAGTGTCCCCACGTTATAACGGTTTAGAAAAGATATGATGTTGTCCGTGGCGCTGCGTGGGTATTGTGGGAGGTTAAAGAGTGGGAGTCCCAGGCTTAACGTCCCAGACCCAGGATTGATGATGGCCAGTACGTCATTAGCCATACTGATACTACTAGACCTCCCGATGTCTAGTACCGTGAGCTCGTCGAGAGAAACAGGGTGCGCTTTTGGTTCATCTGTACGGCCGATGGTGATGCAATCGATAGCAAAGGACCGCAGTTTTGGACAGGAAGCAAGTATAGCTGCAAGTTCAACCTGGGTCATCTCGAAATACGATAACTCCACCTTAAACTGCAGGTCGACCAAATTACTAAGAGTCAAGCTAGGCCAAGAAGGAAGCGCGTTATAAAGGGTGAGCACCTCAAGGGACCTAAGGAACTCGCTACAATATGCCGGTAAGTCCAGGTTGAGGGGATTTAAGTCTCGAGAGGATTGGACGTGTAACGATTTGGGCAGGCTAGCGGTACCGTGCGATAGCCAGCGATGCAGGAATGCGTTGAAAACGTATTCTAATGGCCAGGGGAAATCGAGATCCAATGAGCAGACTCGAGGCAGGAGCGGGGTCAAGAAATTCAATAGTTTGCGAACCGTGAGAGGAGGGTGCCGTTCGTCGTGATCGGATGATCCCTCATCCTCGTGCCATTCCATCTCATCAAACGAAAGATGTTTTCGGATATGAATGTAAAGCGGAGCACCCTGCGAACGTTGGGCCCAGATCTCGGGGGTGTAATACCCGTAATCGTAATCTCGGCTGCTAGCTTTAAGATCGATATGTGTCCAGAGAGACTGCTGATTCACAGCGACCTTTCGCCACTGCCTGCAGACCGAGGCAATGGCAACAGGACTAAGCATAGGTAGCACAGTTTCAAGCTCGATTTTGCGCGTGCAGTGACAAGCAGCCTCGGAGAAGATACGAGCGAGCACCTCGGGGGGAAGAGCGTAGATCGGGGCTACCATCATGGACCGATTCTGTATGTCCTTGAGAATATTTCGGGACCTTTGAAAGTTTGTTTCGTTGAGGGTAAGGGTAGAGAGCTCTTCGTTGACGGCCAACAAGGTTTGTTCGAGTTCAGCCGGTGGAGCATGGGGACTGTGAGGAGTTGCGTGATACATCTCTTCAATGAGCTGGCAGGCGGCAAGATAGTCCTGGATTGTATGAGAAAGCCTCATGCGAATAGATTGGAGGTGCTGGCGCGCTTGACCATGCGTGACATTCCCGGCACCGAGCAAAGGCAAACTGGAGCGGTCGGGGGTATTTTCCGACTAGAACAGTCATATTTTATTAGTGTACAAATCGAGGTGAGATAAAATACATACTTTTGACATACCGAGTAGCTCACCTGTTCTCGCCTCAGAGGGGATTCTTCTGGTCGTGGTCAAGTTGATGAAGTGGTCCGAGTCTGCTTAGTCAGCGATGATTTATTTGCACGTGTCTGTCGCGTCTTGAACCCCGTTGGGGACATCCAGGCAACAAACCACACAGGTAAAGCGGAAAAAGGGGTATAACATTCAGGTCAAAAACGCTGAATACAATAACAACTGTTCTAGAAGCATAATTTGGTCTACTCAACATGTAAAATCACCGTAAGAACCTCAAGGTCAAGTCCTCACGTCTGCACCGGTGCATATCCCCCAGCCTTCTCGCCTGTGATACCATCACACGTAGTCGCATACACATCCCCCTGGTCCTCATGCCCATCATGCGGGAAATGCACCGCATGACCACGCACCGCCATCCTTTTCTTTTTTCGTCCAAACACACAGGAAACGATAACCGAGAGAAGCAAAAGTCCAGTGGCAGATGCGAGCGCGACGACGGCGATAAAGAGTTGATTAGCACGTTTCTTGGCTTGGTCGAGTTCCGACTCGAGGTCGGCGGAACCGGAAGAGGAGGAAGGACCCGAGACAGCAAGATTGCCCGCATTGAGAGTAGCCAGGGAGCTCTTGGTTATGCCCGGGCCTGGGAATAGGACTTGATTGGTCTAGAATAAAGCGGGAATGAGTATCAAGTGCAACCTGCAGTATGTGATACTCACGCCACAGAACTTGTCCTCCGTAGGAAGTGTATTGTTGAGGAAGTAGTTTCGTAGCGCAATAAAAGTACTATAACGAAGAGTGAGAACGTACCAGCAGAGCCTGGTAGGATGGTAGCTTACCAGTCGGAGTGCATAGCCACGGAAGCGTGCTACGGAATAAAGTTTACCTGTTAGATCATAGCCAACTTCAAATCTCCGGTACGTACACCATAATCATCCTGTTCGATCAGCACGGCAGAATTTCCCAACGCATCCGCAACGCTCTTAGCAGATTTGAAAGGCGTGATAGGATCAGCCTCGTTTCCTGCAGTGTAAGGTCACCAAAACAGCCATTGTTAACCATATTAGCAAAACGAACCAATAACAAGGATTGGGTTGGACAGCTGCGTATTCCATGGCCCAGTGTAACGCTCAACCGCACGAACAGGCCACCTGTGACAATAGAAGCTAGACTAGAAACCAACATCACCGTGTTAGTCCGATACAAATGTATGCGTTAGGAACGAGGCGCATACAATACCCCACATAGGTCCAACTATGAAAAAAAACAGAATAAGTCAAACCTGCCACACGACAGAGAGAGTACCACTTACACATTGGGCTAACCTCCCTCGTCACCTTGACCATCTCATCAAACACCATTTTCGTTGTCACATTCCCAGGATCCACCCCGTCCGAGCATGTCACAGCTTGAAACGCATAGTCTGGTGCTGGATCTGAGGTGTTGGACGGATTCTGGCGACGTGTCAATGGGAATATTGGACGACGGAGCATCGGGAGGTCAAAGACTCGTTTGGTGGAGGGAGTATTGGAGTTGGACCTGGCGTGATTTGTAAGAAACTCAGAGATGTTTAGTAGTTTCGCGGCGAGTTTGGGCCATTCTGTCGGCGAGTACATCCCATCGAACAGAAGGTCTGTAAATTAGGTTAGAATAAACTGAAGGACAGACTGGACAGTTAAACTACATACTGCGAACAGCGGCTGAACTAAGCTTGGCGCTGGAACCCACAGCTTTTTTATAGTCATACGCCAACTACACCAAACCAGTTCAATTCCAGTCATTCAAGCGATGAAAAGAGGCAACATACGTCGAGCAACTGTCGAATATCTGCCCTCAAACTATCAGCTGTAGAGTTCTGGGAAGCGATTGCACAGTTGCCAGGGCCTGCCGCCGCACAGGCTTGGACAAATCCAGTGAGTGCTTCGTCGGCGGACTCAGTCGACATTGCCCAGAACTACAGCCCTGGATAAGGAAGCGAAACGGACGGGATGAAAGAGGCGCACCTCGTAAGGGGGGTTGTTTGCCCAATATACTAGATCGACTACTCCGTCAATGGCTACACGCCCGACACGGTCGGGGAACACTGCATTTGTGGACAGATCAGGATGAAAACTACTCTGTTTGAATGTGATTCTTACTGTTGACAAAGTATATTCCGATTACGGTTCCATATCTATAAAAACCCGTAAGCTATGACGCCAAGATTGGGCACTAATAAATTACTCACGAAAAACCCCAATAGTTCACGGGCTTATCCGGTCCTTCCAAATAATCGTGCATCGCGACCATATCCCTCACGACAGCTGCCGTGCCAACATACTGGAACGTATCGGGGCTATACTCCAAACACTTTTGCCCCAACTCGATCAGCAGCTTGTCAACTTCGGGAACCTGTGCGTAAAATGCGTCGAGGTCGGCCTGGTCGGTGAAGTTTCCTTTTGCTTCCAAACCGGCATGTGGGATGGTGCTTTCCCAGAAGTCGGCCTCTTCCGTGCCGGTTGCGAAGCAGTCTGCTCGTGGGTGGGTCAAGCCGACACCGCGGGGATCCCAACCTACGTTTGACGGCTAAGCTTGAGAACACAAAAAGGAGAAAATTAATATACTTACTAACGAGGTCATACTGGCCATTACCATATAAACCAATAAGTTCTGACGCCGAACTTAGGATCAGGTCCACGCCGCTTCCGCCTGTCACAACTCAGTCCCACGTACAGACGACATGAACGAGAGTTACTCACCCGGTCCACCTGGGTTGAGAAACAGAGTCCCAAGCTTCGGCTGCCGCGTAGCAAGATACCGCGCTACTGCCAAGGATGCTTTCCCAGCAGTCGCGTTCTGGTAGTCGAGAGGAACCTCGAATCGTCCACATTGCCGGTTAGTGCTATTACTTATCTCGCATGGCCCCCAAGTGATGCCCTCGGATCGAGAGGCGAATCGGTGGAAGCCAGGAGGTAAAGCAAACGGATTGGCGGAGACCAAAGTCGCGAATGCGACGCCCAGAGCAGCTGCGCAAGAGAGATGCATGAATGAGTTGATGTCAATCATCCTCCGGCAATGCAAGTTTATAACCCACCATCGCCCTACGTTGCGTCAAAGGTGTTAGATGAGTACAAACCATATCTGTGCAAAGAACCGTGGATCTGAGTGGGCAGGGCCCGTCGACCAGCCACACCCGAGCGCCAATCCTCAGCATCCAAACATCATTCTTTCCACTAGTAGCCCTGGATCAGGGCACTGCGAATAGAAAGGAATTAGAACCAGCCCAGGAGCGGTTATACAAGTTGCCTGAATATTTAACTATACCTGGTTCATCCAGTGAGACAATAGTAGTCATGGTCGACAAGTGCGAGGCGCCCAGCAGAGATCTTTGGATTACGTAACATGATGGGTGCCAAGCCAAACATGAACGCCCGAGACCGCTCACACCCTGCCTCTAGTCCGACGCAGGAGCGCCGCCGGCTCGCTTCGGAGAGCACCGCATGCAGCACTCAAAATTTTTATCTCTGCCCCAACCCGAGAATGGGACGGTTGGCTGTTTGTCCGGCCCTGAGCGGAAGAGTAAATAACCTAACACGCCAATTTAATTCAACCGACCCACCGATATGGACAATGCGGTGGAGATTGAAGACATCGCATTTAAAAGATCCACGGGCTGCCATGTAGGATTCATAAGCGGCTATGCGAACCTCAATTTTCACTTTAGCCCTTCGGCTTAATTGTAACGGCATTCCTGCACGTCAACACTTTCGTGGACGTCCCTCACGAAGGGCTACGCATACACGACCTTTTGTCCTAGTAGAAGTGTTAAAACACGCAAGCTGGTGGTCACAGAGGGCTCGCGTCGGGCCCGAGTGCTCAAATACCGGGGCTCTAGGTCAACACTGGCTAACGTTGTTGCCCCAAATCCTTGCACGGACTCAGTCATGTCCCATTCAAAGGTAGTCCAAACAGCATAAATACTCTATAAGTTCCATCTATCAACGGGATATATACAAACTCCGGCAATTACAATAGCCGCATCACCAGTTAATCCAGTAAGCAAACTCCTATCGTTTATGTCACAACCGGCACGTATCCATCGGCCCTCTTTGTCTCCACTGCATCATACGGCCTATTATACCCATGCCCTGGTCCCTCAGACGCTTTATCAAACGCGTCCCGTCCAGAATGAGCCCGTCGCAGTCCCGCTTTGTTTCCCCTCTCCCGAAGCACGCAGGAAACAATAACCGCGATCAAAAGCAAGCCGGTAGTGCACGCAAGCGCAATGACCGCGAAGAACAGTCGGCCACTACGTGAGTAAGCCTTGTCCAGCTCCGCTTCAAGGTCCGCCTCGTTTGACGAAGTAGCAAGGTTACTACTGTTACCAGAATTCGCCAATGCTGAAAGTGTGCTCTTGGTCACCCCTGGACCGGGGAAGAGGACTTGATTGGTCTGAATTAAAAGTCGGTTAGTCTTGCTTGGCCTACTGGTAATTAGAACTCGACTCACTCCGCAGAACTTGTCCACCGACGGGAGCTCATTGTTCAAAAAGTAGGTTTCTAGCGCCGCGAGTGTGCTATAAACATTCGTAAATACTAATTGACCAATTTGACTAACGAGAACTCACCAGGAGCTGCGCATAGCTAGGGATGCATGCTGCCCAGAAGAACCGTATGAATTAGTGAAACCACTGTTATCAAACCGACATCACGTACACCGTAATCATCTTGCTCAATGAGTACAGCCGAGTCACCTAGGGCATCTGCAACGCTCTTAGCCGATCGGAACGGTGTAATTGGGTCCGCTTCGTTCCCTATATAAAGAGTCGACCAATAATTGATTGTATATTGAGCACGACATCAATAGACTTACCTATGACAAGAATTGGATTGGAGAGCTTCTTGTTCCATGGCCCGGTGTACCGTTCTACTGCTCGGATGGGCCAACGGTGGCAGATCAACCCGGCCTAAGTTTCAAACACAATTTATCAGCTTAATCCCATCCAATCAATGATCCTGCACGCACGATAGCCCACATAGGGCCAACTAGTGAACATTATTAGCGATTACGGTAAGCACAAGTCAGGGCGAAGATAACTTACACATTGGGCTCACATCCCTCGTCACTTGAACGAGTTCGTCAAATACCATCTTCGTAGTCACGTTTCCAGGGTCAACAGCGTCAGCACAAGTGATCGCTTTTATACTAAAGGGAGTAGGTGGTAGTGCCCTAGTCTGATTACCATCTTCCCTCGTGGAGAGATTGAAAGGTTGGTGTCTAGTGACGTCGTCCAATGAGTCTCGGGTAGCCTTGATAGATGATGCCAACTGGGGCCATTCCGTCGGCTTATACATTCCGTCAAACAACGCAACTATAAATGAATAATCTTCTACTAATAAAGGAAGGGCGCGTGGGAAAAACCTCAGGTCAACTGCCAGAGACAATCAGGGTCCAACCTGTAAGCGCCGGGACCCACCGGAAGTTGTTTGTCCAGCTAGCAGCCAAAACGCACGTAGCACAATGAGAACGCTACGGAGCAAGATGTGTAAGCTACCGAAAAGTAGAGAAAAGTGAAATCTACCATTTGAGTTTGTTAGTGTGTAAAAAAGCCTCTACATGAGCAAGCTGTGAGGTAGACACTGAAAAAAGATAATATATCTCCGCGAATACTGCACTAATTTGTGTGAAAAAAAGCTCCGCAGAGAGCTCTCCATGGGGCGCACAGTTTTACTTAATGGACCAAGTCGATGCGGTCAGTTGTTACAGCTGCCCCCACCACCATTTTCGAATCAGATTGCAATTGATTACACTCGATTACAAAGTGTTCTAATCGGCTGTCACA
>WSTG01000040.1:0-43631 GCA_019616325.1 Ceratobasidium sp. 394 | reverse complement strand
CCCGGCCCCAATCAACGATACGAGCCCAAACCAATTATGCCTCACGAACAGCTCGCCCGCGAGATTGAAGCCCAAGGTGGCGGACGGGTTAGTGGAGACTTTTTTGGTACTCGTCTTAGCAGCGATGGTATTGTTGCGCCCCCCAAGACCCCGCTTCCGTTTGGCAACCGTGCGACTCCCAGTCCTGCCCCTAGCCCGCTCCAACCTGCACGCGCTCAGACGAGTCCAGCTCAGATGGGCCTTTCGAATAGTGGGACTCCTTTGATGAGCCGTTCGCCTAATACGTCTCCCGACAAGTCGCCCAATGGAGAGAAGGACAAGCGTTTTACTGCCCTAGATAGCGAGAAGCGTACGAGCACGAGTGGTACGACGGACGAGGGATCCCCGCCTTTATATGCGCAGTTTACGCCCTCTGGCGCCCTGGACGTCCCATTGACTTTGCTCACGGTTGCTCGGAGGTTTGAAAAGTTGGAGAAATGGACTGTAGGACATGTGCGTGCGCTCGAGGAACGGGTCAAGGATGTTGAGCGGTGAGTGTTTGCATGCTTTCTGGTGGGACCGTAGTGGTACTGACGAGCGTATCTTGGAGGGATAGATATCTGGTTGACAAGGACAGCAAATCAGATGCAGTAGGAAAAGAAATCAACTTGCTAAAGTCTGGTATCCAGGACATTCGCCGAAATATGGAGAGCCTGCGCGAAGCTATCCCCCCGCCTGCCGCATTGCAGCCTCCAATCACGCCTGCCCGACCTGGACGAGTTACCGAGGTTGCACATGACTCGAACACGGTTACTAGTCGCTCGCGGGCTATGTCTTCAACGAGCGCGAGCTCCTATGCCAGTGCTATTAGTGCGCTCAACGGAGATACTGCCAACGCGCCCGCCGTTCGCGCCTCGGTCATTTCGTTGGGATCCGTAGAAGCCGACGGGATTGAAATCCGCCCGAGTGTCGCCGAGGTCGTCACGCCCATTGCGGCACGCCAGCCTCTCCCCGCTGTCCCATCCATGTCAAATTCACTGACGAGTACGTCTTCGTTGGGATTGGGATCTCCTCCATCGACGACAGCCAACCGGTCGTTTACTTCCCCATCTGGCTCGGGCTCGAGAGAGTTCAAGCCTGTACCGATGTCTGCCAAAGAATTCTCTCCGCCGCCTCCTCTGTCCCGGGTTGGGTCGCTCACTGGCGAGAAGCCTACTAGCCCTCCGAGTGGGCTCCGGTCCCGACTGCCATATCCTACGGGTGATTACACTTCGGTAGCTCAGCCCGTGACGGCGGTTGGGGTTACTGCCGCTTCGTTCCCCATGCCTCCTGGGGCTTCGTCTAGCTCCTTGACTCTTTCTGGAAGCATCGGTGGGACTACCGCGCCGTTGACGATTCGGGCAGTTGAGAAGGAAAAGCACAAGGAACAGGAGAAAGAGAAAGAGTCGGTGACGCCTTTGGCTGTTCCCACTTCTCGCGCGCCCCGCGCCGAATCTCTCTCGCCTACACCCCGGAAGCGGTATACTATTGCGCTTTCCGGAGGGGATGACCGTGAAAGGTCTCTCCCTACTCAGACGGCTCTGTTTACGACATCTCCCTTGACCGCCAACCCTCCTCAACCCCGCTCCCCACCGTCTGGAAGCCGGACGCGGTCCCAGTCGACCTATGGATTCCCCCAGCCTCCTCCATCGCCTTCCCCATCGCCTGCAACTGCTTCTGGCCGTCTGCGTCGTGCTGTGAGTTCGAGCAATGATGGATCGGGTGGTCTCGCAGCTGTATTTGCGCAGACTGAAGACTGGGAAGACGTTCGTGACAAGGTGTTGAGCCCGCGTCTTGGAAACGGGGAAACCAAGTTTGTCGATCCGTTGGTAGTCAGGCGCAAGGGCGCTGCAGGTGGTGTCGGAGGTGCGAACGGGGGCGGGGCCAAGGCTGCGCCGGGGGCTGGGGCGGGACGGGGTAAAGTGCCGATTTCGCAGTTGGTCAAGTTTTTCGATGGGGACAAGTAGATGCTGGGTGTTGGACGATGCGATCAAGACATTTTGGGTATTCTTCAGTCTAATGGCGTTTTTTGGACACTTGATCTATGCTCTGCCATTTCTTGTCTTTCCGCTGTGTACTGGGTTTTGTGTTGTGATCAATAACTGTTTCGTCTTTCTACATATGCTTTACTATGCTGTGCAGACAACCAATCGTACAAGTCCTTTACGCGCTTGTCGGCGGAATACCACCCACGAGGATTGTTCCGTTTACTATCGCCTCGGACAAGGTGCGGTTTGGGGCTATATAGTGGCTCAGCTGCGGGACGTATTTGGACACTTTGTCGGCACGATACGCCCAAAGTATTCCCAGCCAAGACTATCACGTGAGCGTCGGTCAGTGTTTGGACTTGTGGATTGCGTTTGTGTAAACTTACGAGTTGAGGTGGGTCGTGTCTGTGGAGAGTTACATTAGTTTCGTCCGGTCCGTATGATATCTACTGTACCTTTGTTCGTGGTGGCGTAATCCTAGTTGAACAACATGGATTGGTGTTTTCCAAGCTTGGTTATGTGGGTAAGACTATCGGCAAGAAGGGGGAGAAGCTAGGTGTATGCGCCTTAAAACAGTTCTCCAGAGCCTTAAATCGCCCGTGGGCTCACGTACTGGTAGGTTCAGCTTTGCGGCTATATTAATTGTCTCGTTCGAATATGGCCCGAGAATATCCGTCGGTACATGCTCGCTTGCAAACAGTCGGCGGGGCGAGGGACGTCACGAGGATGGGTTTGCATCCAGCGTCTTTGATGATCAAGGTGAGAGATTCAAGGTTGGTAGAAAACTCGGAGGTGTTCACGACTTTCTCTACAATAAACATCGGAATTAAGGTTATTGGCGGTCGTGTAGTACAAGTGAAGGACTGATGATCATTATATCCGAATTGAATGCTAGAAAGCCCAAAATCGTGAAAATATTTTTGAGGTTAAAGGAGGCATACGTACGTTGCCCATGTTTCTGGAGTCTCGCAGCTTGAGAGCATAGTTTCGTACTGGGGAAATCCTTTCCACGTTACGGTTGTTGTCTGGTGATCGTCGTAAACGGGATGCCACCAAAGGTAAATAGTAACGTCACTCACCTCACTAACCGCTAAGTTCGTACAGTTGGCTAGCCCCTTGGTGTCAGCGCACTAAACGTGGTAAAGTGTTCTGTCAGGAAGAGGTTGGAAGCTCAACTGAAAAATACGTACAAAGCCAGCACCCCATCCTGCGTCGCTAGTAACAGCCGAATCTCCAATAGTCGAAATGCCTGTCATGGGATAAATATCGATGACTACACGCCGACCACATAAACCCCTTACTTGGTGCTAGTTTTGGAGAAGGAAAGGCTACCACGGAGGCAGCAATTGACAAGAGAACGAATAATGAGCGCATATATGCCATCGCTAGAGCGAACGATATAGGAAATTGTTGTATGTGCCAGGGCGGGTAGAAAGCCGTGGCTTTTTTATAGGTTCTGATAGTCCCTGCCATAACGGTCCGGGCCGCCGCGCTCAGAGACGCCTGGTCGATTGTGCTTCTAAGAATCCACGAAGACATAAGCCTCGGGCGAGATGTCCAAAAATATAGTAGGAGCATTTGAACCTTCGTCCGACCTGGGTTTCCGACTTGACCCGTGCAAGTATTCCAAACGGTTGTTTATTAGGGGTTTGTAGTTTAGAGTTTGATTAAAGAGCACGAACATGGAACGCCCTAGGCTTCGTACTATTTACAAAGTTCCTGCAGCGATCCTTGCACTAAGAGTCGCGTTTGTAACAATGTAAGGCGCCAAGGCTGAAACTTTCGACTTGATCTCATCGGCCACGATACGCCCAAAGTAGACGGTGCCGAGCCTGAAATAATGAGAGTTGGTCAGACCGATCTATGGCAAAGAGTGAACTTACTCATTCAGGTGAGTGGTATCCTTGTTTGTGGTGTTGTAATCCAAGTTGAACCTAGGTCGCATGATGAGCATACAGGGACCAGTCTGTAATTTTAGTTGGATTTACTTCATAGAGTCGGTCTTGCCGAGCTTCGAGATATATGTTAGACTGTCTGCAAGTAATGGCAGGAGCTAGCGGTACCCAAAATAAGCACAATAAATCCAACCAGCACAGCATAACATACCGGGAGTTTCAGCTTGTTCGCCACAGCAATTGTGTGGTCGGAATAGGGACCAAGGATATCGCTAGTAACATGCTCGCTCGTAAACACGCGGCGGGCCAATGAGGTGACCAGAATAGGCGAGCAACCGGCTTTCTACAATCGAACGATAGGTTTAATAAATTTATCGTTTGGTCGACGTTCTGATAAATGACCCGACCTTTATGGTGTTTGTCAGGCTTTCAAGATTGGTAGCAAACTCGTCTGTCGTCATGACTTTTTCTAGAAAGGCATGAGGATAGATCATTATCCGGTTATAATGCTACTGGGTTAATGGACCTACGGTCATTGTGGCCAAACTGGATAGTAGCGTATGTGTTGGCGGTTTTGCATCCAGTGAGCATTGCCTGGTACTCAGTCGAGTGACCGGGCCAGGAGGTAGTTGTGGTCTGCGTTAGGCTTCGTTAGGGAATATACACTGAAGTCTCAGGGGGATCTGCTTACGCCGCTAACAGCAAGATTGGTGCATCTGGCTAGCCCCTTGGTATCGGCGCACTATTTTTGAACGTTAGAAAGCCTGGTTAACATCTATTTATTTTACTTACGAATCCTTTGCCCCATCCAGCTCCGTCGGTAACAGTGCTGTCCCCAACCAACAAAATTCCTGGGATTGTCGAATGATTAGTGAGTGAATCTAGTTTGAGGGAACTAAGTTACCAGGTGCAGCAGTGGCGACCGAGGCGGAAACGAGGAGCAAGAGGAAACCAGCAGAATGCATGTTGGTTGAAAAAGCTGGTTATGCTGCTAGCTTCACCTCGAACGCGACGTCTTATACCCAGCGTGGGGCGGCCCGGGTCCGCTGGAGCGAGAGCCGCGCTGGCAGGACGAGAAATTAGCAGGCCCTTCTCATCGACCGGTCGTGATTGTTTAGGGTGAGACCGGAGGAAGGCCAGCGCTCCGAGTAGGTCATATGATGCTAGAGTCGGTGGCAGAAGAAGCATCGAGTTCTTCTCATTAAGCCCCATTTGGAGCGAATTAACCCCTCGGTTAGGGCCAGTCGGCAACCGAGAGATCGCCAGGCTTCCCAATTGCCAAGGTTTTTCCATTTGAGGTATAGGTACAATTTTCATTTGGGCAAGCGCTGAGCTACATCCTATTATACGGTGGTGAGTCTAATTTGTGAAAAGAGAAGGACCAAGGATCACGCAGGGTTACATACCAGTGCCGGTACATATACATCTATACCAACCATAGCTCAGGACGACTTCTTCGCTTGTGCAGCATCGTATACATGATCATTCATGCCAAGTCGGTTTCGGGCAATCTATGTTTAGACCACGCTCAACGGCTTTGACTGTTTAGTTTTAGGTGACAGGGCCTACCTCGAAAACATAAAACTATTAATCGAGAGTTGACAGATCAGCTACGGTACCAGTTCGAAGGACAGGACAAACCTGCATCCTCGGCACTGTCCACAAAGTGAACATTTATTACAAGGGGAGGCCAGAGTGACTTACCAAACACCGTATTCTGTTCGTCGTATTCTCCGCTCGCATCTTTCCGGACTAGAGCACCAAAGTTGTGCTCCTGCACCTTCTTCTCGTATCTAGATCAATTGTTAGAGGCGGCTCAAGCAGAAAAGTACACTCACGAGTTCATGAACTTGTTCCATCGTGGTTTATTCTCCTTGGATTTCAAGACGTTCTCGTCGATAACCCGGATGGTTGAGTGGTCCGCATTGTATTCTGGGAATTGCTCGAGAAAGGTATCGTAAATCTCGTCATCCAGTCTGCAATGGGGATGCAATGAGATATGCCGTGCCGTCTATACTTGCGTCTAATAACATACTTCGTTAACTTCAACCTGGTTGGGGGAACAGCTTCGAGGAGTTGCCAGTATGTCTAGGGGGCATGGAATAGGCACGGTTTATGGCTGCTGGACGTCGGATACAAGTATAAATACCTGAGCGTGCTCAACGGCTTTCACGGCAAACCTGCAACAAGCCCGACTCAGTCAACGCAAACGAGCATGTTCAGGGTAAAATGCCACCAACTGCTGCTCGATCTGAGGACTACTTGGTCAGACAGCTTTTCAGATATAGTTCCTTCACGTTTACCTCGACGAGGTTCTCGGCATTCTCGGCGTCGAACTTGGTGCTCATTTCGCTGGCAAGGCAGATAGGTGGTGGTCGAGGGACGGAAGATCTCTAGTGAACTTCCTGTTCTGGACAGATCGTAAACAGGACCCTATGACAAATTCGGATTTTTTGTTGAAACCCCACCATCATAGACAAACGACACCGCTCCTTTCGGACTGGCATGGTTGCGCTACCACTAAATGGAACACATCATGGAAACAGGTGACGACAAGGATTTGAGGATAGCTACCTCGTAAGTGAACAGCAATTTGACTGGTGTATTACGCCATGGACACTAAAGCTCCGCCCTCTGGCTAGGATTTCCCTGCTCGATGGTTTCCTCGAATCTCAGCAAAAGTCCCTAGACAAACTTAGAGAGGATATAAAGAGACTCGAAGAGCTCAAGAGCCAAGCTATGGCCGAGCCTACTCGTGTTTTTGAAACGATAATGAATAACGTGAGTTTGGTTGAACCTTGAGGCAGACATTATTCTAACGCTCTTCAGTCGAGCCAAGCATACCTGAAGCATTCAGAAGCATGTATTTCACTAGACACCAGTCTCCCTGACCTAGATTGGTCACTCTTTCCACAGATTGGTATGTGTCCGGTTTAAGCCTTTGGCCAAATGAGCTGACGCATCAATCTAATAGATTGCAATAATACGGATATAGAAGCCTCCTCCAATACTCGAAACTCTCGAGCCAATCGTCTAAAGTCGGAAATAATCAGCCTTAACCAATCCCTCGCAACACTCCCCGCCCTTCCTGCAGACTTGCTCGACATTCCGGAGAATAAGGGCAAGAAACGCAAGCGGGTTGAGATCCCTCAGGGCTTAGCGCCACTCTCTTTGCCAGTACAATCCGGAGGACTACGCCTTCCTTACTCTGTTCGCCGTGACAGCTCAGCGCATTCGAGGACCATCTCGAGCACGAGCCAACAGCCCCTCGAGCAGTACCAGCGTTCAACCTCGTGTGCCAACTCAAGCTCTGGCCCTCAAGAACCCCCCACACCGGTGACGCCACTTGACCCAGTTTCCCACTTCTATACGGGTTCTGCGCTCCCCCAGAGTCAAACATGGGCTTCAAAGGCTACCAGCACACCTGTCGTCGTCCACTCGCCTTCTGATTCTCGCCCCGGCTCGCCCATGTCCGATGTGGAGCTCCTGACGGAGGTTCAACCAAACGGAGCTACGCCCCAAGCCGCTCAAGCACAACCCCCAACAGAGCCACCAAGCGTTGAGGAAGAGCTTCCCGCGACGTTCAAGAAGAACTGGTCTTTAGACGAGCAACATACTCTAGAAAGATTGTTGGTCGAAATCCCCAGCACTGTGAAGTTCAGGTAAGTCTATGGAACCTCTTTCGCTTGTTGCACATTTCTAACGAATGAGCCGTCAGGTGGGTTAAAATTTCTGAGGCAATGGGTGGTACTCGGACCCCTCGCCAAGTTGCTTCTCGGGTACAAAAATACTACGAAAAGATGAAGAAACTTGGCGTAGCTGTCGATTCGGCGGAGATGGGAGGTGGTGGGCGCGGAGGTAGTAAGGCCACCCAAGACTTGGGCACACCAATCCGAAAGTCCACTACAGCACGACTCAAGGGCCAGTCCACGAGAGGAATGCCAAAGACTGGCCCCCAGTACACAAAATCCGGGCGTCGACGATAATGCATATAATCGGGAACTCCCTTCGACCATACACAACTTGCTCGGGTTCAACCTTTTATTCGTCCTCGCCTATTCCCAACAGCAGGAGACTCTCAAAAGTATCGTCCAACCTCGGCGAGTTGGGGCCAAACCCGTTCATTAGCTGGGAGTCCTCCGCTGGGATATCCCACTGGAAGGATTCCGGGCAACGAGCCGCGATGAACACATGCGTATCCGCTGCGCATCCAAACCGCGACCATCTACCCTCGACATCGCTTGGTCCGATTTCCTTTACTAAGACTGGCACGAAAGTGAACCACGTCCCAAACACCTGCCAGAACGGCATTTCTTTTGTCAGGCTCCGGACTTTATCTGGGAAATTGGAAGTCAGAGGTCTTGGCGCTTTTGTACTGCATATATTGCCCTTACATCCAATAATGACTTCTGGACTGGATGGTGCGTCGCAGAATGGTGGTGAAGTGAGAGCCAGTAAAGTCCTCATTAACTGGGGGTAAAGGTGCGGAAAATACACCTAAATGCGACCAGGATTCGGAATCAATCACAAATCAAAGCGACTAGTAATAGCTCACCAAGTCGCTACACAGAACATGCGTGACCGACACCCCTAATTTTATTAGCTCCTCGGCGAGCGCAGCCGCATGGTTCGAATTACCCCATTCGAGTGCTCGTGCCTCGAGCCGCACACCCGTTCCCAGCGCACCCGCATGTTCTTGGATGCCTTCTTCTAACAAGGGAACAACGTTTTCGAGGTCGGTCAAGATAACATTAGCATTAGCCGAGTAGTCGTTTCTCTTCCGATAGAACACATCGAGCTGGCGAGCGATGTGAATGCCAGCATAACCCGTTCCGCTCCCGACCTCTACGACTGTCATTGGCTGGGTCTCGTTCTCGTGAAAGAAGGAACACCGAGGGTCAAACTCGGACGCCGTCGATTCTTCTGCGTCTTTCTGGCGATAGCTGTCTTGTGGGAGCATGGTATATGCGGCAAGGGTGTACGCAGCCTCCCTGTTCGAGTCAAAATTGTATTCGTATGGCTACAAAGCACTAATCTGGATGAAAGCTTACCAGACTCTACCCGCAATGCCATACTTCTTAATACCCGACTCTTGATTGAATGCTAAACTATTCCCTGATGTGCGGCTAGACGATGTAGAGGGTTGGATCGCTAGATTTGGAGGAAAATTTGGGTCGTGCATGGCGAAAATCAGCTAAAGCAGTAGAGATTTTGCTTTCAATGTAAACAACGGTGACTGAGCTGTGTAGCAGACTGCCGGCGTATGTCCCCTATCCGACTTTAATCTTAGAACGGCGTGTCTGCCAATGGTGTCACAAAGCCGGCCTCAAGCGCCCGCCAAACAGTTGCAAATTATTGCTAGGATCGCGAGAAGACATCACGTGATTGAATCCCGGACTGACACGTCCCACCTTCGACGAGCGATTTTCTTGCTTCTATGGCTCAGAAGAAACACAAGTCCAAGGCCACCAGTGCACAGGACAAGGATGCGGCCTCTGACTCTCGGTCACCGTACGACACTTTTCCGTTATCCAGATATGCATCACTCCTTGGCTCGCAAACGCTCGGACTAGGTTTTACTCTAGGAATGTTACCTCGTACTCGAGTCCTTCAGCACGAGCTAGCCAAACTTTTTGGCACACTTGAGATCCCCAAGTCGTCCCAAGATCATCCTCAACCTCCATTTCTCGACCCATTGACAGAGTCTCCGGCTCGCACCTTGTTTTGGCTTTGTGTTGGCTCACTTGTTTTGGTTGGTTGGACTGCTGGGTCTTTACGGCTGTGGTATACCGCTGGCAAAAATGATCAGCCTGCTACATCTACTAGCCAAGGCGAAAAACGGTCGGGGGCCGAGAAAACAGCATCCAGTCCGCCTCAGCTTCCTCCAATGCCACCCAGGTTACTCGTTCGTATATCTCCTATTCCGGGCATATTTCGTCATCTTATGCCCTCAAAAGGCACTGAAAGATTCCTTGGTCGCGTCCGTATGCGCCTTCCCGATCACACTTGGTCTCATCATGCTGTTTGGAGCACCCCTCGGCAGGTTAGTGAAGCCAGTCGACGCATAATTAAATTGAGCCTAATCTCCAATAGCCATTTCATACCCACTTCTTTCCTCGCCTTGCTCATGACCATTCTAACCGTCTGGACTCCAGCCTTTACATTTGGGCTCCCAGGTTTTTCGTCCACGCTAGTCGACCGGGAACGACGTCAAACGTGGGTCGACCTATTTGTCGAGTTTTCGTACGTCTAGTCCCACCTCTGAGATCGCAATCCGCGCTAAATTTGGCTTTCTGGATACAGTGTTCGCTCTCCTGTTGACCGAGCAGTTGTATTTCCAGCGGTGGGCGCTATCGTAGGCTGTTGGTTAGGCGCGTTGCCAATGCCATTAGATTGGGATAGGCCGTGGCAGGTATGTGGTCGCAGAATAATGAGCGTCTATTTGAAACTGACCTATTCAACAGGCGTGGCCGCTAACTTCTGCATATATGGCGATAATCGGACATGTAATTGGTGCAGGAGCCTCGCTTTCCGTCAGTATAGCTCAGTTCTTGCTCATCGAAGCAGAAATCGAAAAGACCGGCGAACAATGATTTTTTTCACCTGGTGAGTACTAAACTTCGTCTGGGTCAGAACTGCTCCGTCCTGATGACAGCCCGTTGCCTATCCAGCTCGATCCTTATCCCCCGCCCATGCCACGGGTTGCTCGGCGCCTCAATAGTGTCTTGGAACAGCTCATATCCAGGCATGTAACGCGCCACAAAACTAGATGTTGTATTTAATAATTATGCCGCTGCTGCATCCAACAAAACTTACTTGTGGACTTGTTCATCCGTCATCCCGCGCCCTCCATTTTTCAGCTTCATTGCGTGTTCTTGTTGCAACCGCCATTCAAAGACATAATGTAAGTCTTCGGGGACAATCTGCAGTTGTGCGAGGAGGATGAGAACATCCAGACCAAGGCCAAGGAGTTGGAGAACTTGCCTGAATGAAATGGGTGAAATACTTATACCAAAGCTCTGCGTAACCTTTTAGGCTGCTATTTATATCCGCCAAAGCTCCCAAAGAATGCGACCTGAAGAACTTGTGTAGATAAAGTGAGGGTGCTTCCCTCGCATCTTCTCCTTCCCTCGAACAACCATCGTCAGGCGAGTCGTATCTCTTCTTCAGCTCCTCATCTTCTAAAGGTTGAAACCCAAAACACCACCCCTCGAGGATCACTACATCCACCGGCGGACGCACCACCACAACCTCGTCAGACCGATCCCCATAGCCTCCATACGCGCTCTTATCAAACACCGGCAGGTTGACCTCTCCCTCATTCTCGTTGATGTGGGCAAGCTGCTCGAGTATGGTGCTCCCAAGCACAGGATCATGCGTCCCTGGCTGGCCGCGGCCATTCAAGAGCGCATTATCGGGATGAGTTTGGGCGAGCTGGGTTAGGCCCGAGTAGGGGAGGTATAGGTCGTCGATTGAAAAGACGACGGCGTTGATTGGTGTCGGTAAGGCTTGTAAGGCGGCTTTTATTTGGGACGTGAGCGTGGTTTTACCTGCCGATGTTTGATCAGTACAACCGGGGAGTTGCGTAATGAGTTGATTAGAACTGACCACATCCTTGGGGGCCTTGGAACCCGACGAAGAGAGGTTGTGAGTTGCTTCGAGGGGTGGAGAGAGCGCGAGAGATGAAGTCGGCGCAGATGTTAGCAGCGGGGTAGATCGTCGTCGACATGGTCGTGATCGGGCAAATCAGATGAAGTCCGATCAGGCAGACGATCGGGCAAAGTAGGAAGCATGTAGGCTTATTTCAGTTCATATTTGACGAATTTTCTATTACACCTCAAAAGTCGAATCCTTTGTTTAAATCCTCCTAATGAAACAGTTAATAGGTTCTAGTTCGGCCCAGGATGTGGATACAAACCTTTAGTAGTTCCTTCATTCCTTCTGGTAGGATTGGTTCGCCGTTTGGATGCGCTATGTAACCTAAACAAACCAGTTCAGCGGAACAGGAGAGAATAAGGGGGCTAAAGGCATACGGAACGGCATCTCTACACTCTCTTTCGCGTTGAAGCGAATAGTCGGATGGTCGACGTAAGGCAGGCTCTCCAATTGGCCTGACGAGAGAGCTCAATCGGAGAAATACTGTAGCGATAATTTCGGACGTACACTTATCAACCACTACTCGCTTGGTTACGCCCAAAGCGGTATCCGTAGTCATCTGTATGCTGCCAAGGTGGCGTGACGGGAAACCCAACACTCGAAGCTCGGACGTCCTGTCTCCTGGCGGGTCGTCACCTAGATTTCTGCTCAGTTCGACCCACTACAGCTGCCGGTTAAATACTCACCTAGGATTCCCTGGTAAACGCGCATTCCGTCCATGAGACATTGCGAGATGATCAAGATGCTGAACGCACGCCAAATAAGAACCACCGAAATTTATCCCCATCCTCTGGGGACAATGCTTGTTCTGCCTTTGGATCGAGGAGGCACACTTGGTTCAGTTCAACGTCCTGCTGCTTCATCACCTCTAGGACTCCCTCAGTGTGAACCTCAAACTTGGAACCCGAGGACACCGACGCGAGCTCGGAATCGAGGGCTTTCTTGGAAGAGGCGCTGAGGTGCGTGAATAGTACTGAAGACGAGGCCCCAGCAATGACAATCATTTGCTTCGCAGTGTGGTTGGTTTCATTTTAGAGTTGGGCAAGAAAGAGCTACTCACCCTATATTCTAGATACACCCATGGCGGCACGGTTTTACTCCCCTCATCGTCCTCCTCCATGTGTTCTAATCTAATATTAATTTAGTAACACGCGGAATGACACAGGAATTACCTATGACGAAAGAATGAGCCGGCATTTCAGGTCGAAGATATGCGAGGATGGTCAAGGTTGAGTTTAAAACTGCCGACCCGATTTGGAGCCGATCAAACATCCGAAAAGGGGAATGGTGGCGCTTCCCCGCTCCTGGACTTGGCCACCACCTCGACGTCACTTGCACCGCCGCTATGTCTCAACACGACCATGACGAGTCCGAAACATCGACAAATGAAACCAGCTACATAACACCCTACAAAGCTATACTCTCCCCCGATGACCTAGAAACTTGGAAGCAGTCTACCACTCACCAACGAATAATCGACTACATTCTGCAGCTCAATAATAGTGTAATCGGAAAGAAACTCACCGACCCACTGGCCGAAAACGAGGTCAGCAACACCCTCCCCTTGCCCCGTCAGAGCCTAAGCTAGTCGACCGCAGGGTGTCGGCTCGGTTATCAAAGTCTTGGAGCAAATCGAATCCATCGCACAAGCCACACCTCCTGTTGACAACAAGGCCTCTAGATTCGGGAATCCCGCCTTCAAGACTTTCTATGACAAAGTTCAAGAGGTTGTAGTACTTCCTACCTCTCGAATCCTCGTCTAATGTGGCTCAACCAAGGCGTTGCCATCTCTACACGCTAGCATCCCGCGGCTTCCGTCTGAGGCCATACCCGAGATATCAATGTACTTGCAAGAGTCGTGGGGTAGTCGCGCTCGCATTGATTACGGGAGTGGAATGGAGCTTAACTTTTTGTGCTGGCTGTAGGTGAATCGCTATCGTTCGTGTGATCTAATAATAACTTGTGTCCCCCATAGGTTTTGCCTCGATAAGCTAGGTATTTTCTCGGCTGAAGACCATCCCGCTCTTGTGTTGAGGGTATTTTGGAAGTTCGTAGTGCGGTGGTATGGTCAGTTAGCTTGATGTAACTGAATTTTGTGCGAACAGATACCTGAACGTCATGCGTTTACTACAAAAGACGTACTGGCTTGAACCCGCTGGGTCCCACGGAGTCTGGGGACTCGACGACTACCATTTCCTCCCGTTCTTGTGGGGAAGTGGGCAACTAGTTGGTAAGTCATTGCCCTTTGCCGAGTCCTCAAACTAACACCCCGACACAGGACATCCACATCTCCGACCCAAGTCCATACACAACGCGGAAGTGATTGAAGAGTTCTCCAAACACTACATGTATTTCGCTTGTATCGAATTTATCAATTCGGTGAGTAGTACACGTTGACGACCCGATATACCAAGCTTACCCACAGCTCATAGGTCAAAACCGCGTCATTGCGCTGGCATTCACCAATGCTAGACGACATCTCGGGGGTAATCGCTTCCTCCCACCTTCCAATCATCCATACTCACGTACTTACTTCAGGTAAAAACCTGGGACAAAGTCAACTCCGGCATGATCAAAATGTACAACGCCGAAGTGATGGGAAAACTCCCGGTCGCACAACACTTTCTCCTTGGATCGATCATCCCACGTCCAGAAGGGATCGCCCCTCCTTCCCATGATTCTACCAACGACCCACACTGGGGCCACGCACATGCCACTACTGGCGCCGTTGGGCAAAACCAGTCTGGTTGGGGAGATTGTTGTGGGATACCTGTGCCTAGCGCGTTTGCGGCTGCTCAGGCGGAAAAGGAGAAGCAGAACGCGGGACGGCCGGTTGGTATACCGCTTGCGGGTGGGAATATTCGGCCTGTGCCTTTTGATTGATTTGGTCGTATTTGGGTGGGGGTAGGAGTGGGTGCAAAAATTTGTACGTATAGCACAATTCAATAAGTTTACGATACTTTAGGGCTGAAAGGGCGTAACTTGGGCGGTTCCATGTGCAAGCATACGCTCGGAATTTTGAGGTGCTCTCGTCACGGCGGTAGATATTTTAATCAAAGCCGCCTAGAACTCCCAAGGTCCCCGGGTACGCGAGACTAGAGCCAATTATTGTTCAAGCTGCGTTGAGATTTGGGAAAGGATGACAAGGACAAACTTGACTCCAACAGCAAGCTTCTTATCATTGTCATCACAGTACTCGAGCAGGTTCTCGCCCCTAACCAACCCAGCACATACCGACTGATTGGTTGAAATGACATGTAGCTCTCTTACGCCGCCAAAAACCTAACTAACGATCAAATCTCTTGCTCTTCGGACCCACATACTGGATTCAGCGGTATTTCTAACGCATATACGAGGCTAGTGGTGGAATGATGGCCTTGGGGATCCACCAAATAGGCATCAAAGTCCGTTTATTCTTCTAGCTTTGTCTACGAGCAGAATGCGTAGCTACGATCCCATGCACTTCCAATACACGGCGCCGCGAGCCGAACTGATGCTAAACCCAATTGCTCCATTCAAGCTTGACCAGCATGAAGTAAAAATGCACCCAAATGCCAAAAAAAAACATAAACATAAAAATAAACATATAATAGCTTCATAGAACTCAGCCTCGACCACTTCCTCCCTAAAAAACAGAACACGCGAAACGCACGAGACCACCAGCTCGCACAAATAAACCCAAACAAATGAATCTATAAGTTAACAAAGCGCTACGATGCACCTGCTGTGCGCCCTCAACCCCTCAGCCAATTGCGTTGACTCTATAAATATAACTTACTTGTGCCTTTTACCTCAGTCGACTACTAGTCCCTTGATTCTATCCATAATCGCCTCATACTGGCGCTTGTTCACCGACTTGGTCTTCCAGTGATCACGCCAACCATGATCACCTATCTGCTCCCAGTTGATATGAGCTTTGAGTTCTAGTGCATCAACGATGGTCGAGGCAAAAAACCAACAATGCCCCTAGTATCGATTCATCAGTCCAACCGGTAAACACCTAGTGGATTAAACCGTACTCACGCCAAGAATACTATATGTATTGGCATTGTCGTGGATAATGTTCAGCACTTCAAGGATGTATTTCAGAGGAATAGTCGTCAGAAACGACCCCGTGGCTCGAAGTTCGCGTTCCATGTTCTCCCGAACTAGCAGGTCTTCTCTTCGGCGTGACATTGCCACGGTATCATTGGCCTCCAAACCGCCGATGACGCTTGCAATGCGCTCGCGTTTGCCTTCACAGTTCATCGGGCGACGTTCCAAGCGAAGCCATAGATCTCCCGAATTCGGACCTCCCAAGTTAGCGCCCCCGACATTGATGATCAGGTATTCGTGGTGGGATCCCACTTTATCTCGAAAGTATTCGATGTGAGATAGACCGAAAGAGCCAATGAGTTGATCCTTCCAAGCCTCGTATAGCTCCTTGATGTGTACCTCCGGCACTTTGAGGGCTCCCAAACTTCTGCTCGAGGCGTCAAAGATCCGTGATGCAAATGACCGGTGCGTCTTTTTTGTGTCCGGGTTGCCATCCGTGTCAGAGTTCTTCGGCGCAAATTTTGTGATAAGATCCCTAAGAGGGTTGAGGAGTATGTCATCTATTAGATCTGCTGTATCATCTGGAGACTAATTTTGCGGTATGAATGGAGTTGCAGGTTGATTCAGCAAGCCGGTGGGGCCAGATCCAAGCCACTCGACATACCTGGTCAACGTTGGTCATCGCAAATATAGATTCGCATCCTTCCCCTAATTCGGCTTCTGTCGAAGTTCCCCAGCAATCCATTTCCATAACTAACAACGAAGCGGGATGGTGTGAAAGTGAACACAGTTATAGGTGATTCAGCGCTTGGGACTTAGTAGCCAGTCGAGAGGGCTCTGGAGGCAGCGTAGTGGGTACGATAAGACCACACCCATTATATTATCCAGTGAAACTGAAAAGCCCTTGATACTAAAGCCCATGCAGCAGGCTGCAGCAGAGATTTCATGTACAAGCAAGGATAGGGGCAATCCCATCTATGGCGGCGTAGTATCCAAGTATAGACAATCATGGACATGAGTCATCAACGAGGCGGTTTGGGGGCAAGGGCACCCCAAGGGATGCCCTAGTACCAAGCTGGGGACAGAGACCAGCACGATATCGGTTAGACATCTCCTCAAATCGGTGTAAGTTTCAAACGCTTTCCACTCCAACTAGTGATGTACTATGCCAATAAGTGCCGTAGGCATCCGCTTCTCGGGACCGGGATAATCCGTAGAAGCAGTATCGGTGCTGATAAGGCGATGACGTTTGCGCGAGGCGTACTTTGCCATCAAGTTGAAACTCGGGCTCTATGGATAGGGCCCAAGCGGTTGGTTGATGATGACGCGAGTTATCCAGCAATCTGGTGCTTGGGTACCGTAGATACAGACTTATAACAAGTTAGAGCTAGCTCGAAATGGATAACTGCCCGAAGGGCTAGCCGCTAAATATCCTCTGGTATTTTCAAACCTGATTTACGTCATTTTTTATTTTTGAAACTATGCTCGGGAAAATGCCCAAGCCCGCGTACACCCCACCTGAATATGCCCCAAGCATTGACGGCAAACAACTGGGCCGCCTTGGTACGAATCTTGCGTGCGCAAAATTGCTGTGGACAGGATAGAACAGCGGTTAGCGCTTACGGGCAGCTATTCGGTTACCTAAGCTTGAGGCTAGGGGGTGTCGAACAACTAAAAACGCCCGTTTCAATACTATAATGACATCATGGCCCACGAATTGTTGCATCGGTTAGAGAATGCAGTCAACAACCTCTCAGGTTAACCAAGCTAGAAATAATCGCTAACCGCATATATCCGCGTGACGCAGCGCATACAACCGCTGAAACATCGGCCATACTCGGCCTACGAGGTTAAATTTTGACCGCAGAGTGATAGATAACCAAGGATAACTTTGTCAGATGGGCCGCGACCTGCTGAGAGAAGCTAACCGAGGGTCGCATAATATACATACAACGCTTAAGCGGGAAACCCGCCGACTTGTGCATGATCACTTGTATCCCTGAACAACTGGGATTTTCTACCTTAAAACAACCAAGATTGGACTCCTTGCGCTTACTATTATGTTCTTCAACGCTGCTGGAATTTGGCGCGGAGAAACAACATCCTCTGCCTTCTTCGCTGTTTCCCCTTCGTTGGTTAGCAACTACCTTAACTTTCTATAAAAATTAGACCAGTAATAAAATAGTGTTTACCACAATTCTCAGCTGAATTGTGAATACCTGTCAAAATAGCTACTATTTTTTCACTAAGTCACGTCGATCTTACTCCGGACAGTATTACGGTGGGCACTAGTGCAGGTCTCAATGCCTTGGTGCTAATAATGGTCTTAGCAAGCGGATTGCTATACGCTACCACAAACCGTAAGTCAAGCACATCCATAAACTCCTCCGGTGCAGCATGTTGCGGCAAAGGGGACTAAGAATTGAGCTGGCGATTCTCGGGCGTCGACCGCGACTCGGTAGGACTATTATCATACGTATTCCTTTAGACACGTCTCCCTCGCTTGCGTTCTGTTTGTTCTGCTCGCTCTATCAGTCGTTCATTTTGACATGCGGGACGGTAATGCCGGATCGCTTTGCAAGTCGAGTACTCGATTAAACCTCAGTCAGAAATCTCCACAAAACTGATCAACCAGATATTTTTGTTTGAAGAGGAACAAATCCTATTGGCACACGTCGGTCTGACTGGATGTACTCACATGGTCTAGTCCCTCCCAGTCACACGACGCGGTCGGGACATCTCGTGACTCGGCTGCCCCGCGCCAAGCCTTATTGTGTCGTGTTTACATTGAAGATGCCGGCCTCGGCGGAGTTCGAATTTCCTGAAGTGTGATGCATTGGGTATCCAATACAGAACAGGATATGTAAAACCATTATAAGTTTAGCAAACAACTGTTTCGTGCTGGTACAACAACATTCTACCTGGTTCGGTCGGGTTTGTTTCGAGTTTGGATGATATTAGTGGCGCCACAAATGAGTAGTGTAGGTTGGCTGGAGCGAACACGAGCGCCCCTTCGGCTTGAAAGTCAATCAACTCTATCTTTTTGCGATTAACTTTGGCAATAGTTTATGGCGGTTAACACACCTTCACATCTTCAGCTTCCGCCTATAGGATCAGCCAGAATGTTCCTGTGCCGAGGAGCGGCCGCAACGAAGCACGATAGGGGGATAACACATCCTAGGGTGGTGGGAAAGGCAGCTGAAGCAAGGATTGAATTGAATTGAATAAACAGCGCCCCGCCGAGCGATCCGAACTAGCGCCGGTTCTTTGCTCCGTCGAGTCCGTTCTCCGCTCTCCGTTCTCTTCACGTGTTTTCCCCTCACTCTCCCTCGACCACCATGAGTCTCCCCCTGCCGAGTCAAGCGGAGACCAAGGGCCGATTTTCTCTTCAAAATTTGCGCTCTCGGGCTGGAGCGAGGTTTGCTATTATTGGGCTCGCTGGACTGGGCATCCTCTATTACCTCGCAGCACCAGATCCATACCGACCAGACCTCGCATGGGCGCGCGAACGACCTCTTCCACCTCCCCCACCACCCTCATGGGACATAGACTTTGACCGTCCACCTCCACCTCCGCACGAAGGAGGCAGCCCCGGCGGTGTAGCGACCCCTCCAGACGCGACGACGGCTCAACGCGCCGAGGCCGTACGTGAGGCGTTCAAGCACGCGTATCGGGGGTACGCACAGGCTGCGTGGACCTATGACGAGCTGATGCCCAACAGCAATGCGAGCATTAACAAGTGAGTCGCGTGCCATTGCCAGTATCGACGCTGCTAACTTTGGCCGTCAGCTTCAATGGTTGGGGGGTAACGATCGTCGACTCTATCAGCACCATGCAACTCATGGGGTTAAAGGCCGAATACGACAGTGCCCTGGATTATGTTGCCAGGATGGAGTTTGACATTGCCCATGATGGACATGCGCCCTTCTTCGAAACGGCGATCAGGTACCTGGGTGGGCTGGCCAGTGCACACGCGTTGGCGACCAGCTACATCATCGGGCCATTGAGCTCGACCTATGCTGGTAAGTACTCGTTGTTTTGCACGCTTTTCAAGCAAGTACTAATTTGGCATGCTACGCGTTTCCAAGGGCCGGCTACCGCCAAACCCGGACCTGGTCCTATTTCCCCCCAAAGCTCTTCCCAACCTCCGTATGCTGGCCGAGAGCATATACTTTTGCGCAAGGCGGTGCTTCTTGCAGACAAGCTACTCCCAGTCTTCGATTCGGCTACTGGCCTGCCGTGGTACGGCGTGAAGACAAGTGGTCCGGCACCCATCTACACCTCGGATGATCCCAAGAGTTACAAGTACGGTGAGTAAGCTTGTTTTTCGTCTCCGTTTCTGCTGCGTGAATCTTGGTTACTATGCTAACTTGGGCTTTTCTTGATGTCTAGCCAACGAGGCCGACAACGCTCCCGGTGTTCGCCTCGCACCCAGTGGAGTTGCGCCCCTTGCGGAGTTTGCGAGTTGCCAGGTGGAGCTCAAGTATTTGGCCTATGCAACGGGCGAGGCGCGGTACTACTGGGCGGTAAGTAGTTCTGTTTCCTGTGAACCTCGAGGCCAAGCGGCTTCAAGCCAGTGGGGCCATCAGAGTTTCCAATCGCAAGATCTCACGCTCGACGCGAATTACTAACTGTATTTTTCTCTAGGCTGAGCGTGTAATGGAGGTACTAAAGAAAAGTGCGCCGCACTTGTCATTGCCCGGGTTATTCCCAATTTATTGGGATCGCACTACCGGGACTCCTAGTGGAGGTAATTCTTACGTATTTGGGCACTGGTATGAAGGATTCACGCAAGCTCGTAGACCATATCTCCTTGGGCGCGATGGCCGACAGTGGGTTCGAGTATCTGTTGAAGCAGTACTTGGTCTCGGGGAGAACCGAAGTTGGACTCCGCGAACTCTGTAAGTCACCAAACTGTACACGTCTCTCGCCTCTCATTCTCCCGTTTCTTTGAATCTGTTCCACTTGCTGATCCGATTTTACTTCAATAGGGCTTGCTTCCTCGGACTCGATTATTAACCACATGCTCTTCCTTTCCCCGTCGCGTAAACTGTTATACGTGTCAGACATTAGTGGGCCCGACCATGCACCATCGGGTAAACTTGAGCATCTGTCGTGCTTCTTGCCGGGACTTTTTGCGCTTGGTGAGTTATCAGCCGAGTCACAGTGGGGCAAACTAATCTGAATGAGTTGGCAGGTGCTGACCAACTAACGGAGAGCGAGGGAATGACGAAACAGCGCAAGGAGAGGTACATGTGGGCTGCTACCGGGCTTGCACAGACTTGTGCGGGGGTATATGAAGATATGGAGACTGGTGAGTTCTATGCGCCTTGTCTGGCGAATGTAGGGCTGAATGGTTCCGTAAGGTATTGGCGCTGAGGAGGTTATGTTTGAAACCGGCAACCCGAAATGGATTGACATTCTCAAGAAGTGGGAGCGTGGTCGACGAGTTGGCGATCTTCCTCCTGGAGTCGTAAAGGATTTTATCCGGAGAGGCTCTTCCGAGGAGCGCGATTATCGTATTCGTGATGGGAGGTGGTTATCCAGGCCTGAGGTAATCTGTCGGTCTAGAGCTAGTAAAGCAAAACTAATTGTTGCTTGTCCATAGACACTCGAAAGCATATTCCTGCTTTGGCGCACAACTAAAGATCCTGTATGGCGCGAGCGCGGCTGGAAGATATTTCAAGCTATCGAGAAGCACTCGCGTACCAAGTATGGATATGGCTCCGTTTCACATGTAGACGTCGCACAGGCTGCGTCGACGATCAATTCGCAGCCCAGGTTTGCATCCTTCCCCCTCATCGAGTTAACACGTATACTAACGAAAATCTGTTTCATAGTTACTTCCTCGCGGAAACGCTCAAGTATCTTTTCTTGTTGTTTAGCGAGGACAGTGCCCTTCCGCTCGACAAGTTTGTGTTCAACACCGAGGCTCATCCATTAAAGGTTTGGAAATGGCGGGACTGGGAGATGAAGAAGTACAAGATTCAGTAGGGACTGGACAGGTGGTTGGGGCGAGACTTTTGAACTATTTGTGCGGTGGACATATCGCTCTCGTTGCTGTTTGTTTTGAATGTATACTATCCTTTGTGTGCGTGGATCCGAGGGGCTAAGGGATTGGATAAATCCGGCAATGACTAGCAGAGTGTCATTATATGCGCTACTGCTTGTATCCGTATCGTACCAGCGATTTTCTGTGGCCAACAAACAACCCGCCACACAAACGATACCAGCCCAGCCTCATACACGCTCCAAGTTACATGTTATAATACAGCGCAAGATTTTTATACATTTAATTCCGGCTCATCCGCATCTAAACGTACATACGACTCCATATCCGCCGAAATACCATCTCCTTGAAATGCACACATAAACAAGAATATAAGACACAGTGCAACGGCGACCATAAGTCCTTTATCCCAGTAGATACCTAGCAATACCGAGCCCCCCACTGTTAGACCCAAGGCTATCAGGTAGGGCTTCACCGTGCGCTTCTTGGAGTTCTCTGCTCCCTCCAAAGGCGCAGTATCAAGTGAAGAACTTGGGGTTACAACATTCGGGTTAATAGGTAATACTCTTAACCAGCTCAAACGAGTACTTACTCTTGAAAAACATCTGCGGTCCCTAGCCCAGTCCTTTCAATCCGTTTCCGGAGCCTGACGCACACAGACTTGATCTCTTTTTCCATTTTCGTCAGCCACCAATGGATGACGGCGCATGGGATAGGCAAGTCTAGTAACATGTGCATGAAACTGACACCTCCGTAGTGCGACGCTCCCCGAAGATGCTCTTGGGGCGTTTCGAGTCCTTGGACATAGTCTTTGCACTTTAGCCACTCGTGAGCGCTCCAGTCGCACACAAATTTATCTTGGCCTTTATCGCCGGTCAGCTGGACCTCGACAAGCCAGTGTATCACAAACATGACGAGCATGTACGATAGGAGAGCTATCAAGACTACCGGAAAGTACCAGCGCACGATGCCGTTGTAGAGCGGCTCGACTAGGAATTTAGCCGAGACGGGTCCTTCAGGCGAAGATTCGTCCCCGACGTAGCAGATAAAACAGCCGTCGCCAAAGCAGGTGCATAGAATCATGAGAATAGACCGAGTCATCATGAAGCAGTTTTTGGTTGTGAGCACGTAAGTGGGCATCTCGACCTGGATAAAGTTGAGCATGCGAGCGATGTCGATAAGAGAGAGCGTATGTGGGGAGACTCCTGCCAATTCTGCGGATAGAGTGTTGTGTCTAGAGGGTGCGCCGACTCGATAGCTAGGGAGCTCTGGTTGTCCCCGAATATGCAGTGTGGCAATTGGTACTGAGCCATTTCGTTTGCTGTCGTATAACCAATGTTCGGCTTCTTCGTGTTCGAGGTCGAATAGGTGGACTTCTTCCAAGGCTGTTCTATGGCCTTGTCGTAGACCAAGGACGCCCCCAATTTTGCCGAGTCTAACTCAGGCGTTGCTATTCAGTACTTCCGGCCGATAATGTTACCTCCGAGTTGGACGTACCGATCAATCCTCGCGACTTTAGCCTTGCCTCCAATTAGAACGTACACGAGCAGAAACTCGTGTTTAAAGGGAAGTTTGCGTGACTTTCGTGCTTGTATTTTGACGACCCGAGAATTCTTTGCCTCTGGGTGGGCGATAACTGCCGAAGCAAACGTGGAGACGTCGCCGGTCCAGCTCGGAACATCTAAGACTTTACAGGAGGTGAGTACCGACTGCTCGATGGTGGTCAAATGAACCTACCGGAACTTTTGTTAACCGGCCTCCTAAGCGGAGCTAGCGGGCGACGTGAGTGATTGAACGGCCATTCTACTTGTAGCATGCTCACAAGGGGTTCGAGATGAGATCGAGAACCTCGAGGTATGTCTGTCTGCCGATTTTGGCCTTTCTCGTAACTCTATATCTTCGGTGGATTGTCGTGTGGGCGATCTTTGCCATAACCGAGAGGGATCTGCGGGATCCAACAGCTGAAGGTCGGGTGGTCTGTGCGCGCGAGCTGTACCAGTTGTGGTTAGACCAGTTTCAGAATCGGCTGCAAGCTAGGAACTCACATTTGGGAACACGTAAAGTGTCGTTTGCTCGAGGCGGGGCGGTTGAGGGCCTGCGATCGGCATGGATAAGTATGTGCCTTACATCATCGAGCGAAAGGTCTTGCCTAACTATAGTATCCTTCGACTCTATATCTCCAACAGCGGAGAGCTGGACGGTGGAATACGCTGCAGCCGACGCAGCGAAGTCTTTTAGTTCAAGAGACATGGTTCAGGGGGAAATCATGGCAGGGGAGCAGAAGAGCATATCCCGGCAGATGCACGCCGCAAACGGGTGGCGGACTTCACCAAATCATCCGCGCCGGATTGTGTATTGTTCTTACAAATTGGGAAATGCCCGTGGAAGAACGAAGCATGATCCCTTTTTGCTTGCCACACTCGAAACTTATCGTAATGGTAGGAGCGTTACCTGGGGTCCAGGCGTTCTGGGACGAAAAAGGGAATTCCACCCGTTGCGACGAATTTGAAATGGACATGGGTGGAATTTGTCCCAGAACGACCTAGCCGCGATCGTCCGAATTTCAAATGAGCGGCTATGGGTGGATTTCCTTTCCCAGAACGCTTGGGAACCAGGTAAGCCAACTTGTATTCGAGATGCAAAACGGGTGACAGGTAATGAATGTTGAATCAAGCACACCAATATGCCCTATTAAGTTGAAAGTGTAGAGAGCAGCTTGTCCGGGCTCCGCATGAACACTAAAGCGTGCTTTAATCACTTAGAACCTAGGCAGAAGAGCCACGCAAGTCATGCGAAAAGGCCTGACGCTTGTGATTTGTGTTGCGGGCCTTGCGCATGCGACGGAAAGCTGGTTCACCGAGGACAGAGGTCGGATATTTGCCGCTTGATTGCCGCGTCATTAGCCGCCAAGGCCGGAGACACGATCAAATTGCGTCATTCTCGGATGCTTAGTCATCATCGCTCCATATGGAATCCCCCTGAGTTTTGATGCCCCTAAACGCGCTCGCAAACTTAACTCCCCCAACACTCAGACGATTCAGACTGCAGTAGCCTAGTTCAACGTCCAGATCCAACCAGTTGCCAGGGTGGTAGAGGACGGGACGGATGATGCGCAGAGCGCGGCGGACCTAAGAACAGACAAAGAGAGACGTGCTCAGCGAGCGGGAAAGCAAGCTCAATTGTCGGGTAGCTACCTAAGAACAGACAAAGAGAGACGTGCTACACGACAATCAGAACAACGAACACGACAAGAGACGAACAACAGAAACATACCTCAGCGAGCGGGAAAGCAAGCTGAGGTGAACAGGAGTGCCGAGACCACTATATAAGCAGACGCGAATAGGGGTCGAAGCGCATGACAAACAGAAGAAACGAAGAAACACCAGCACGTGATATGGTCCCACACAACAACGGACCGGCCCGACTCTAGGGTCCGGCCCCCTGACCCCTATCTCTTGTGTATAAAGCCCTGCTCGCGTCGTAGGCGCAATCCAGTCGTTTTCTCCCCCCTCCCACCGCGCGCACTCGAGTCCGACGCGCTTGCCTCGCTACAGTCAGCGGCTTGCCCGACAAAGCACGACAATCGTACGCGTCTCTGGGGCTCTCCAACTCACCCCCCGTCGTGTCGGTTCTCCGCATCGCGACTTAACGGGCTCGAGCAACTCTGTCATCGAATCAGAACCCCTAGATTTTCTTGCAAACGCAAAACCTGCGCCCGGGTCTGCGTCTGCTCCTTGGTTAAGGATGCCATCCCCAGTTGGGAGTACGCCGGATAACCGCTCGACGACGTCCAAGGCGCCACCTGACAACGGATTCGGTGAGTTTTTACTATATATCAAGTGTTCAGAACTCGCCAACAGAACAAGTACCCCTCCTTCTACAGCTAGTCAACCCATGCGGCCGGATGCCCCTGAGCAAAAACCGCTCGTTACGGCTGTGGAGACACTCATCTCGCGAGACCCACTTGAACCCACGATCAAGGCGCCGCATGTTCTACTCCTGGATTCGCAACAATCCAAGACTGCGCAAACCTCGACCGAGCCAACCTATGCGAATACAGAGTTGAAACCTCAAGATCATCCACTTGCGCCACCAAACATGGCAGCCGTCCCTGGACCCAGCACCCGACACAACCCGTCGAGTCGAACCCGCCCACGGCGGACGCAGAGTTGGCGAAGCTCTTTGATGAGGTCGAAGACTTGTACTCTACTAACCTCTCCGGTTCACCTCTGCTTATGCCGAGCTAGGCTAGTTCACTTCACCCACGGGTTCCCCTCCGTGCCGGCCGCCCATCTCGCGTCTTACCAGGCTCGACAGACTCTGAAACGAGCTCCCCGGATGACCTTGCACCCGCTCTTCGGAGCCTATGCTCCACGTTCTTTGCGGATGATGCGCACACTGGCTATCCTTCGTTCGCTCACAAATGGCGAAAGATAGGAGAAGCCAGTTACTCCGAGGTATTCTCTGGTTTCGTCGAGCTTGTTAGGTGGGTACTTTGATGTTCTGTTGAATTAACAGCTGATGTGAGGCGATATTGTGCCGGTAGGGCCTACATTGCATGGCTCTCGGATGCGAGTAGCGTTATGGCGTGGGGGTAGTTCAAAGGAGGGATGGACAAACGGTTTTAACAGTTGTGATTAAATTCTGTAAAGGATGCGGTAATGGATCCTAGCTAATATGAATGACCGCGAGAAGTGAAGGATTTGTTGTGAGTTTGCTGAGTAGACGATGGGGCAGTAAAGCGGCAAGTACGTGCTCTTATATAGCCCAGACAGTATCGGCCCTATATGCGTGGCTTGCGTTCTTTGGATGTAAACCACATCCCTCGACCAGCCGACTCGTAGCCAATAGGACCCTCAAACTGCTGGCAATGGGTAGGCTGAGAACTGGCAAGTTCGTGAACAATCGGCTGTGTAGGACAACAGCAACCGCAACATCTTCCAAAGTGTTCCGTCTGCTAACTAGCTCAAGCAGCCTCGAGTTCGTTTTCGTCGGTGGTCCCCAGTACCCCATAAGTCGCCATCGTAGCGGAAAGACTATTCCAGTCTTCGAGCGCAGCGTTGATTCGATTGGAACTAAGGGTCCCAATGCCAGAGTTTGAATCAGCTGGTCAATTTTGTTCCAACTATAGTCATCGTGACAAACAACGCTTCGCTCGTACTTTGCTCGTGCGTGTACATCCCATCGGGGAGCGAGCCTAAGGGGCCAAACGTTCAATTGTCCAATCTTCACTCGATTCCGTCGTTCGGAGGTATCGAACGCGGTCGTGTAACCGACTGGGCTGGCCTTGCCAAAATTCGATTTCCCTGAAACAACGCATGAGTATCGTATCTTAATACGCCTCACCAAAGTCGACTCACCGCGGGATGATTCTCCATCCTCCCCAGAACTCAGGGCGTGGCATTTCAGCCCCATCGGCCCCACTAAATCTCTTCTCAACTTCTGCCAACCGACTTGACATTTCACTTTCCTGGACAACCGTGCTTTGAGGGCTCGCCCAAGCGCCCATACGACTCCCCAGGGGCCTGCTCGCAAAATACTCGTCACTCTCCTGGGCATCCACCTGCTCGACTCGACCCACGACCCGGACCTGACGATGCATTTCACGCCAGTAGAGCGCGATCGAAGCCAATGGGTTCGCCAGGAGCTCTCTTGACTTTCGCGAAGTGTAATTAGTATAGAACACGAAGCCCTTGGAGTCGGCTTGTTTGAGCAGTACGAAGCGAGTAGAGGGGACGCCGCCAGGTGAGCATGTTGAGAGAGCCATTGCTTCTGGTTCACGAACTACAGATCGGGATTTGTCGGTCTCGGAGGGGGCAGAAGCAGCTTTGAACCACTCTCTAAATTGGGCCATCGGATCTGGCAATACTGAAGCGGGCGAAAGTCTAGATGGACTTTGATACTGATGGTGAGATGTCACTCGTAGCTTGCTCGAGTCATCAGCAGGAATTTCGACGTCCATGGACAGAGATATAGAAGACGGATGGGGAGAGCGGGTTGCTGGCAAAGTAGTGCTGGAACCACGACAAGAAAAAGACCGATAGCCCTTGAGAGATATTGAGTTCTGGTTGAGAGATTTTAAGCTACAATAAGATAATACAGTCGGGGCAAGCTTGCTCATACGCAAGCTTACGGTTCTTAGCTTGGGAAGTGACTCAGCAAACCGATGCGGGTCAGCTGATCATCGATCGTGTTTACACGTGCTCATGTCAGCTCCTCCTGTGCTCGACGGCCTAGGCTTGACAGCCAGTGGCCAGCTCGGTATAAAAATCGGTTTGAGAGAAAGGATGAAAACTGGATTAATCGCCCTCTATCTGCTTGCCACACTATGGTGGTGTCATCAAGGTCCTTCTCGTTGTGTTCCTCCATCCCACGGCCTTCTGACTTTGTCACGGCTCTGGGATGCTCGGCAACAATCCTCCATTCGATCATACACACATCACTAAAAATTTGTCTCAGACTTTGTATGGCTAGACGACAAGAAGCACCTCGTTGTCACCGTGTTCGCTCCAGCTCGCCCCTACTGTTGCACGCTCGACTCATCGGTTACGGTTACAAAGTGGTGATGGAATGCTCTCCATCCTGGATATATGCTTGAGCGGGACGAGCAGAACCTGAAGATCAAGAAGATGAACTTCTCTCGGCCATTAGCGCTAAGGCTTCTATGTTTGGGCACGCAGGTCGCCATGGTCGTGAAAATTTGACTAAACTCCTACTGGATTGGGGGGGGGGGGGTATTTTTAGGGGGGGACACTCCTTAGGTGTCCGAGCTCTAGTGAGTCCGGTGTACGATATTCGTGGCTGACCGTTTTGGGGTTAAATATTACGACCCGGATCAACTTAGGGCAACGTTTGCCGCTCCCGGTGCCTTTCGTGAGTGAAATACTGACCCACGCGTGCGAGTGCGTGGCTCTGTTGATGCGCCACCCAGGTTTGACACGCCACGTGGGGTCACGTCAACTGGTTTCTGACAATGATGAGTTCCCGGTCGACTTGCCACTGGTCTCTCGGAAGTTATAAGGCAGCAACGCTACGCCTTTCTTGTCTCTCCGATTTCAATTCTGCACCTTATTTTCCTTGAAATCGAGCACAACCTGGTTGAGCGCAAAACTAGTACTCAAATCCTCCGGTCACCCCCTTGGTGCTTGCAACACGCCGAGTATTGGATTATCGCATGGTGGCGCCGACAAACCTCTCGTGCGTCGGCTAGACTGGTGCCTTACTCCCACACGCCTCTAGAGTCCAGACACTTTCACCCCTTCGTCGATCAAGTGTTAACGGACAGCTCGCTCCGGTAATTATCCATTAGGAAACCTCCGCAAACATATTTACCCCATATATCGTACCAATTTGTTCAAAATGTCAGGTATTGCATACTCCGTGCCTACGGTGGCACTGGGTAGGTGAAATTGGAACCGGTTACTGTAGTTATTGGCCCCGAGGTGGCCGCCAACTTTGTTTTAGTACGAACGCAAGTCTGCAAATCCCCTCCCAAGGATATGCTCGTTCGAGGGACGGTTGTTGATTCAATCTGGGGTTCAACTTGCCCTGACTACGCCCCTTCATAATCTCTGCTTGCTGCGCGACAAAGTTTGAGCGACGACCACACCCCCTCCCCGAGTCTACGTCCAGTCATCGGCTTCTCAGGCAGAGTCGGCACGTCTTCCTCTCCGTACGCTCGGCGATTACCGGCAGGAGATTACGCGCTTGTTTAATATCGCATCATGACCAGCAATGCCGCTCGGATCGTATATTTTGTCTTCCAGGTGGGTCTGCTCCGGCCCCACCTAGCCAGAATGGTTGGTCCTCAGACATCCCCGCTAGATATTCGGCTTGATAACTCTGCCTATCTTGGCATGCACGTTTCTGTTCTCTTCGACAGTCAAGAGACATTCTACGGTCACGAGTAACGCGTTTGCCTGGAGTGAGTAATGTTCTGCAAAGTTCTGGTCGGTCATGGGGTGCCCGACATGCTAATTACGTGCCTGGCTGGTAGCGCTCTCTTCCATTACTGGCTGTTTGTTGTGAGTATCTTTGTGGGGTACCTATATGCGGGGTTTGCTCATATCTCGCCCTACCATAGATTATCCACACGGGAATTAGATGTCCGAGAGCCATCACGACTACTATGTCATATACAGAGTGCTTTAATGTTGGGTCAGTCGCATGCGAAACATACTTATACCCAAATTGGAGCTAAACAAAGTTGATTTCAGGGCAACCGGCTGCGATGGCCGCTGCTGCACTATCACTTATCTGGAAAGTATGTCGGACAACCTCCCTAACCGATCTGGCATGCTCGAGCGTCTGATAGCTTTTCTTAGGTTTGGAGTTTAACCTGGAGGATTAAGAGAAATTTAGCTGTCGTTGATGAGCCTCTATGGCTCACTTGTATCGTAAGTTTCATTTAGCTAGTTCCACTACGCCGGAGCGAGCGCTCACCCCTTGCGATAGCTTCTCGGACTTCCTTATGTGGTATGGGGAATTCAGGCCATCGTCTTCGGAGTCATGCAAGCCAAGTCAAATGTACATGTTATCACCTTTTATTGTATTTCGGATAACCCTACCCTTGGTAGGTATCTTATTCGCAGCTAGGCGTTTGAAGACCCTAACGATTGCTGTAGGTCTCATTTCGGGCGTGTTAGCGGCAATATTCCTAGTTATGTGTTTGGTCTTCCAAAGTACGAGCCATCTATCTTACTGCAACTCTCGAGCTCACAATAAATGCGACAGTCTGGACCATGGTCCTCGTATACTTACGATTTAGAAAATCGAATCGTCTCCGGCGTGCTTTGGGGTGACATGTTAGCGTTCCATTCTTCATCCGAATCATAGCATTTATGATCATGGTCTTTGCAAGTAGTTCCCTCTATGTTTGCTCCGAAGACAAAGCTAACATATCACCTAGGTTGCCTTGGTTCTATGTTTTATAGCAACATCCGCCTTTGCGCTCGAAGTCCCAGACGTTATCATTTCTTCAATCGGGCCTATCATATTCCTCATATTCGCCAGCCAGGCGGATGTACTCGTCTGCTGGCATCTCATGCACCCCACAAGCCACGTCACCGATTCCAGAATGACTGGATCCGAACTTACGAAACCCGAGCCGGTAACGACTCGCTCACCTGCAGCACTCGGAATGTCGATCGAGCCATCCCAATCTTCATCGGTTTGGGATTTCTCGAAAGGGTCAAAAGACAGCCCTCATATAGTTATTTGTGTTGACCAGATCGAGCTCACCACGAGAAGTAATTCCATTGGAGACCACAAACGTTCACCGAGCTTTGAGCAACCTTTGCCCTCTCATGTGTGACAGTGTGTTTAACGGGAATTATATATTTTTGTATGTTCTTATTTGTCCGTGGGTTAATGGATTTTACAAACCAATCATATTCTTACCCACCTAAGTTAGATGTATTGGTGTACGGTGGATGAGTACGGAAAGGGAATAAATTAATTTGGAAGCAGCGGTGAAGTCACGTGATCGCGTTTGATCACCACCCACGTGGCGCGTGCGAGACGCGTTAGCTCGTCCGCCCACCATACCAATCTGTAATTCATATCACTAAGGGGATTGTCTGCTTCAAATTATTGGATTTTATTGCCTGGAGTTAAAGAAAATGACCTCCCGATCTACCTTGGGTGTCGACCAACATGTGATCCCAGTGAGTATGGCATAGTTCCATCGTTAATACTACTAATATCCATCGGGACGCTCTTCCATTGCAGCCTCTCTATGCATGTTACTTGCTCAAGTCGGTCAAATCGAAAAACTCACGCTCCACTTATGTTGGGAGCACACCTAATCCTCCCCGTCGCATACGGCAGCACAACGGAGAACTTACTCAAGGAGCTTATAAAACTAAACGCGGGCGGCCATGGGTGATGACGATGATTGTATACGGGTTTCCTTCCAAACTCGCTGCTCTGCAGGTATGTGGTACATTCATATTTATACCATACTATGCTAAGCTGGCTTGTGAGCAGTTTGAATGGGCGTGGCAGCACCCGCACTTGTCTCGACATCTTCGGGAGCCTCAAACTACACAAAGCGGCCAACAACCTGCGTCTCAGCTTTTCAAACGGGATGCCAGGGCCAACTTGCTGAAAACCAAGATATTGTACGCCTATCGAACTACAACCTCTCGCCCGGTAAATTGACTTCAATTATTAGAGTGGCTCGCACGATGATACCTACTGCGCCTTATAAAACCTGGCCGCTTCATGTCAAGATATTTACCGAGGAAGCCAAGCGGCTGTGGGACGAAGTTCAGCAACCTGGACTCGATGCACCCCTGCCCCGTGGATTTACTTACTCCGTAGAGTATGAGGGTGTAGACGGGAAAGCTTCAATACCGAGTGGCCAACAGCCAGCGGCTCGAACCGGCCCCATTGACGTCAAAGACAGTACGTTGCTTCAGGACTAATTGAGCTCCCCGACTGATTTCTGAGGGTTCACAGCCCAGTTTACGCTTTCCCATATTGACAAGTACCAAAATATTATCGATCAGGGTATCCCATTATCATGCTCGCTGTGTTGCAAAGACGTGGCGGGAAAACGAATAGTTGGTGTTTGTCCGAGATACTCAGGCGTCAACTGATGCTTCTCTCTATTTACAGGATCATCTATCAATTGCGCTCTGCCCACGCGGCGGCTGCCTTGCCTTGTCCCATCTTACCTGTCTTGCTCAGTCATTTCGGGGGAGCTTTCCAATGCTAACCACGACTCTCATCCCACGCGGAGGAGTCTGCAAAGAATGCAACAAGTACGTCTTATGGGGAGACGTAATACGTGGGTGCTACCGTCGCGCCCGCGGAGGTCTCGAGCAACCTGCTTCGGAACAGGAAATAGAAGATAGCGGGGAGGAAGAAGATAAAAATGAGGTTAGCGACGGAGACCTTGCGGAACGACTAGATGGCCCTCACATTGACGAACAACCTGCAACACGGCCTCAACTGCAAAACCGGGCGGTCCCAAACACCAAGCTCACGAATCAGCCCAAACCCGCCAAACAGCCCAAGCCCAAGGCTCCTCCGAAATCGAAACCCGGACCAAAGAAGACCGTCCAAATCGTCCGGAGCGACCCAGCGTCTGACGTTGAAGATTTTGCGGCTGAAATGGAGGCAATCCAATGCGATACAGAGGATGAAGATGCACCTCTGTCAGACGTTCCTCCCAAACCGCCCAAGATGAAGCGAATTCTCAAAATTCAAAACCCCGATCCCAAGTCTTCAAAGGCGAGAATCCGAGAACCCAGTGGAAACGACTCCAGCTTGGACGACCTCGATCGGGCTCTCGGTGGATTGACACTATCCTCGAAAGGTGCCTCCGTTTCAGCGCCTAAAGTTCAACCTAAAACTCGGGTGTCGCGTTCAAAACCGCCTTCTGCAAAACCGACAAAGAAGATGCCTGGACGTACCGGGACCGGGCGAGTGGAAGGCGTTGATATCTTCGGCGATGCGCAAGGGAAGGCTAGCGCCGTGGCCGTGCCCAAGCCTGTTCCACATCGAGTTGCTGCTCGTGCGAGAAGCCCATCTCCCGAGTACATTGACATTTGGGCAGTTTGAACTTATTATCGTATAAATTTTATTATCCTTTCGTATTACGCGAACTGCACTTTTTGTTTGCTTCCTATGCCCTTCCACACACTTTCTCGAATTCACGCATATACCCTGGATACCTCCATTACACAAGCGATTTTTTAGAGCTCGACGTTAAACAGAATTTCCGGGATATTATTTCATTTGATGTACGCTATCCGTCACTAGCAGGCGAGCAACTAGAGGAGATGCATCTGTAACGGCGAAGACGAGGGGATAGCTTTGGACTATGAATTGGTCAAGCCACGTCGGGTAATTAGATTCCTTATTATCCGTGTGAGGATAGTTTTGAAAGCTAATCAATTTTAGTTCAAGACAAGAACAGAACACGATCAAAACTATGACAGGTTAGCACTCGAGGAATGTCCAGTGTACAGGAGCGCAATGTAAACTTGGGGATCCCTATTTTTCATCCTCAAAAATATCGACACCCCAGGACTTGCTCGGGTCAACGACCCTCTGAGGTGGATGCGACGCCGCAGCTTTCTCAAGTTTTTGAAAGAGGGGGTCAGGAAGTTTGAAAACTGGCCGGAAACATTTCAGATCATTCAAGCCTTTTGGGTTTCATCTAGTACTAACCTTGCAAGTTCTCTTCGATCCGGCAAGGCGTTATGCTCTTCGGAAGCACGACAGCCTACGGTAAATATTGTAAGAACAAGAGTGCCAAGTACCCATTCGCAAAGATTCTTACACCGCGTTGGACCTCCCATGAGATCAACACTTGCGCAGGGGTGACCCCGAGCTGGCTTGCGATTTCTACCACGGTAGGGTTCTTGAGCGATTCACCGACCTAAGATGGCAAGTTAGGAGCTATTCAGCACTTAGAAAACGTGTAACATACCTGCTTGTTAGATCCGAGGGGCGAGTATGCCTCAAGCAATACACCGTTGTCCTTGGACCACTTGACAAGCCCAGGCTGAGGATTAAAAAAGTTGAGCTCGACCTGGTTGATAGCTGGCTTGATTTTGATCTCAGAAGCGCTCGTGAGGTTGGTGAGTCGTCTAATGTTGAAGCTTTGATATGAGACATCGCATCAGTATAGGTACCAGAAACTATAAAGGCCAGACGTACTTGCTAACACCAATATTGCGAACCTTACCCTTTGCTACCATCTCCTCCAATTTCTTCCAAGTTGGCAGGGGGTTTTCGGTCAGATCGTGATTAACCCGGATTTTGCCCCCTGGACCGGGTGGGTCAAACGCAACAGGCCTGGCCGAGAGTCAGTTCACGTTAGCCGAAGAATACTATGGACACGCGTACCAATGCATAAGGTAAAGGTCGAGGTAGTTGGTCTGCAGGCGCTCGAGGGTCTCATCCAGCGTACCCTCCACGTCTTCGGGCTTATGGAACGAGTTCCAAAGCTATTGCTCAAGATTAGGAAGTTGCAGAAGTTCGCTTTGGTAATATCGTATACCTTTGAAGTTAACCAGAGGTCTTTTCGGCTAATCCCAGACTCTTTGATAGCCTGCCCGACCTCTCCCTCGTTGCCATAGGCCCAAGCACCATCTATGTGACGGTAACCCTAGATAACGCTGCTGAGAACGAGGTTCGAAAAATTAGTGCCGAAACTTACAGATTTGAGAGCGACCTTGACAGCCTCTCCAACTTGGCCACGAGGAGCTTGCCAGGTACCTACAAGTAAAATGATGGTCAGAAGCGTATTCGGCGAAATGACCTCATAGTCGTACCAAGTGCGACAGAAGGTATTCGATCACCCGAAGGCAATGTAAAATGAGACGGGAGCCTCATCTTGGCATCCTGCACAATCTTCCTAACACCTCCAGTGTCGGCACGGCACACAATACGTCGCGGGACGAGGCTACGTAGACCGATAAACATAACAACGGCAACGCAGAAGACTTGCAAGATCCTTTTTCGAGAAGGAGCTTTGTTGAACGTGGGAGCCTGCACTCCTGGCTGAGGTTGTTTTGTCGGGAGGATGTGGTCGACCTCAGCCATGGTGGTTGAGCAGACAGAGGTTATTTGTCGTCGGTTTCGATCAGGCTGAATAAGAGCGCACATCACATGACATCATGAGAACACAAGTGGAGGTTGCTGAATCGACGATGGCGTGCTCAAGAACACATACGATAAAATCGATAGCATTTGTGGGTGTGCGGGTACGCATTTATACATATTTCATGACATCTCTTCATCCCAACCCGCCAATCCTCTAATCTTCAAACCAAGCGCGCCTGGATAATCGGCCTCGTCACCCATGTATCCAGCACCACCATAATCGGTAGTGCTATGGTCCCGTTCTCGCAGAGCCTGTATGCACAAAAGTATAGTCAGACCGGTACGATATAGTGAGAGAAGCAACGACGCACAGCAGTGAGGTACGATTTACTCTTCGCAATCTGTTTATCGAGCTCGACGAGTTTCAGGCAATGGGCCCTCGCCAGCTCTAGTGCGCGTTCTCCCTCGACCCCGGTCATAACGGGGACAGGCGCGTCTTCAAACTTGACGATACCAGATGGTGAGATTGTCGCAAATATTTCTCCCGTCGAGATCTACATGACAAGAAATGTTATATATAGTATCAAGGGCAGAGCGCACGCTACGGACCATAGTCTGGATGAGACCGCGAACCGTTCCTTCATCCGCAATTTTAATGGCTTGCCCGATTTCGGCTAGGCTCAGCGATACATATGTCTTGGTGAGCTTGTGCACGGCCCAGTACGGAATTCGAGCCAGAGCTTGCTTCAACAAGCCAATGTTGTTGTCCTACGGAGTTCGTGGTTAATGCGAAGCATTGTAGGTGCGAGGAATGATATACCCTTGAGAATGTCTCGGCGTCACCAGCTGGCAACTCGTTTGGATTGACAATCCCATAGTTTTTGGCCAGATTCAGATAGGTAGTTTGGGTTTTGTACATGCGGGTTACGACGCCGGAGATGTACCGTGGTGGGTTGCGTGCCTGGGAATACGTAGTTCAATGAGGATTGGACGTGCAGCTTGATTAATGTAAGAACTTACCTCCCCATAAAGAATGAGTTGAATAAGCGTCAATTTTTTATACGCTTCGATTTGAATCGCGGATGCGACCGTGGCTGGTGCTGTGACTGTCTACATTGGTACGTTCAGCGTTATGCTGCGATACTAGGAAAAGCAATCGACATACCAGCTCGAAGAAGTCCTCTGCATCTTTGAACCGCTTCAATCCGGCGTAAATACAACCACCAAGATAGTGGTATTGCAGGTTATCCGTGTAGTGGACATCGCTGATCTATGTAGCCCCACTAGAATTAGAATAGGACCTCGGACAGTGGCAGTCAACTCCCCTGTGGATCGATTTCCGTAATACCTTCAGCCAATACAGGGACTGCAGTAGTAAAATGTCGCGTCTGCACACATGCCTGCGACCCGAAGGTACAAGTCAGAGTCTATCACTACCGCCAATTAAATTTCGTACCGCAAGCAACAACGGGTGAATCGTCGTCAAATAACCCATATGTGGCGGGTACCGCCTCACAAGAGTCATCAGCAGCGGGATTGCATCCTGGAACTGTGCTGTCGTCAATCTTCTTGCCTGCCCTTGCCCCCGATAGGAGCACGTACCGCCTGATTCCGCTCAGCAAGTCCATAGATCCCTTTCGCCAACATCGTCACTGCCAGCGACCCCGTTAGTCCAACCCATTACCCTACAGCAGAGACGCGCACCTCGCTCAGGCGCGAGCCTCGCATGCGCAGGATCAAACGCCGTGCAAAAGTTGACGACATGCTGGAAGTGTACAGGCGTCGGAGACTCGGGATGCGTACGCGCAGACCTACGCGTGCACAATGAATATCGTCACGGTCAAGTGGCTTGTATAAAGGCGCGACTCACAAGATGTACAAAACAACAAGCGTGCACTGGGAAGGATCAACAATGTCCAACGGGTCGTTTGCAACAGGTGCAGGCGTGGGTTCAGCTGCAGCGCCTGCCTCATCGTCCGCAACTGGTGTTGGAGGCGCGACGGGCAAAAGAGACGCGAGGATTAGGTTTCCACCCTGTTTCTTCGAGAGGGCTCGTAGAGCCGTAGCGTGCGCTTGTGGGTCTTGGGAAATAGCGGTTTGTGTGCTTTGTACAACCTGTTCGAGGGATTCGAGTAGTGGCGCCATCGGGGTGGTTGTGGTCGGTTGTTTGATGTAATTAGTGCCTAAAATGGTTTCCGAAATTGGAACGCGAATCCCACAAACACTGAATCACGTGGGGTAACATTTTCGAAATAGTAATCAAGTTAAATTGGCCGACGATGTACATGGTACGACAAAAGACGGGAACAACAAGCAGGCAAGAGCACTGGTTTTCTTTCACCTTCGCTGACGCTTGATCCTGCTAGTACTCCTGGTTTGCTCTCCCCTGCATCCCCTATCTTCATCTCGGCATTCGTTCCCGGCTTGGTTAAGCTTTGGAGTGTCGTGGGGGCGGCAGGTTTCGAGCGCCCCTTTATGGCACTCGAGGCGTAAGGAACGACTTCATTTAATTTACGCCGAGTGGGTTAGGTACCTTGGCGATTTCGTCAGTAAACGGATTGGGGAGCCACAGGTTCGAGGCGTAGAAGGCTGATTATCATATAGCGTGTGTCAGGCATAGTATTAATGTGCTTATATTGGTACATACCAAGTTTTCAGTCGCCCTGCACAGTGCAGGACCGCACCGAGTTGTCCGACTTACAGCATCTCTTGTATGCTCGACGCAGGACCCCGAGTCAAGTAGTACTAAGCGAGGTTTCCAAGATGCAAGCAAAATGGAGTAGAGTGGCACGAGTTTTTATAGTCGTTTGAATGCTTTTGCCGTGTTGTTACCGGTCGCCAGCCATATCTAAGATTCGAGAAGTCGAGTGAGGGTACCGTTTAAGCCACTTTTGGCCTGATCACGTGATAAAGAGCAAGGCAAACATGGAATATATTGCTTGGAAGCCACCACGACTAGCGCGGGTCGCTCCGACACCCGGGTTGTTCTTGGGCCTGGGTTTGCTAACTTGTGACACCGTCGATTTCTTGGTTGATCCTGCGACTTCTGCCTCTGCGAAACACTTACTGTATTTAAGGTCTTGGTTATTGATATGCGTAGCTCGTCAGGCGAGAGCGAGAGTGGCGGTTCTGAGGACGAGTATGAAGTTGGTGAGCTCTGCCGTACTTCAAAGTGGGGGGTCGAAAATAAACAGTACTATTAGAATATCTCCGTGCCGCTAAATGGACCGGGACATGTTGGGTATGTTCACACTCATTCCGGGCTGAAATCTGTTCTGACGCCTGTCGTAGGAATACAAAGTGCACGTAAGTTGATGCACGCGACCTTGTTCGAGTATAACAACATCCTACAGTGGTACCTATATTCCGTTGAGAATGAAACGTGCGTCCACCGTTTTGTACTCTGGAGCTCAACCTAACTAGCCGTCAGATGGGAGCCAGAAGAAAATTTAACAGACTACGGCTCAGCTGGGCTGGTGGATCGTTTCTGGAGAGAATGGCCGAGGAAGCGGGTATGTTATGTCTTTCTATTGGCGGGATTTTATGGTATTCACCGAGTTTTAGCACTCACGTCCCGCCGTTGGGACCCGCTATCCCGCCAGTCGGGAACTACTGGGTGAGCTTCGTGCCTTTGAGAACATAAGGTGGCTTACTAGGGCTTAGCCGACGAGAGGAAGCGGTTTCTAGCTAACCGACCCAAGAACGAGCCGGTGAAAGGAGTCGACCGGTCCAATAAGCCAGTCCTGATTGGCGATCCTGAGGTTCTTGTCCTTGCACTGCTATTGTATCCGTAGCTAATATGATGTTCTAGTCAGACGACGATGATATCCTCGCTCCAACTGAAGACGAGGACGACGAAGACATCTTACGGCCATCTTCACCGGAGGATGCCCCTATCAAGAAGGTCTCTCACATCAAATCCGCTCGAACTGGTTCGAGCACAGGGGCTAGACCCAAAGTTCTCTTAAAAGTTACTGCGAGCGCCGGGAAACAACCTATGGTTCTCCCAAAGTCACTTCCGCCGCGACCATTGGTCTCACATTCACCAATAATATCAACCTCCAGCGTTCCCGCGACAGAGCCATATCCCCCTCCTGCTGTCAAAACCAACAAGGTGACGAAAGAACTCCCCGTGCGCGTTAGACGACGTCGGAGATCATCTATTCGCGAGGGTACGCAGCCTCGATCTATCTCAAAGGATTTTGGTGGAATCGATGCCAAGGGGAAACAGGCCGAGCGGGCTGGTGAGATCATGGCTTTGGGCCGTAGGGGGAGTGATGCGGCGGGCTCAGCTCCTGTTCCCGACCTTATCAATGCTTACGCCGGGACTTTGATGAGGAAGGCGAGCCAAGGTTCAGGTAGTAATGTGCCGAACACATCAAAGGAGAGTGGCCCGAACAGGATTGGCAGCGCAACGCCTGTCGGTTCCCCGATGGAAATGTCCCCTGAAGACATGCAGCAACAGTGAGCCTTTGCTTTTGGTTATATTTCTTTAGGTCCATCTAATATTAGCACCTAGCCGGGAGCTGCCCGCGACCGAGTTAGTTGATAATCTTGTCAACAGTGTACAGGCGGAGATTCAGCCCGAAGTTCAGAGCCCACGCGACAGCTTGTTCGAGTACGTTGGTCTTGTGTTCATCGAAATATCCCCTCTTGCTAACTTTCAGTAGTGGCCCGAGTGATGATGAAGCTCAACCAACACCCCAAACGGGCCTAGAACTGGATCTTGGCGAGCTTGCAGTGAATTCTCCTCCTCGAGTCCCTGAGCCATTACCGTTGGAGCCACAGTCGGAGCCACCACCTGTCCCCCTCTCTACCCAGCCGACCATTCCTGTGGATATGCCCCTTGTCTCCGAGAACTTGAATAACCTGAGTCATGCTTACACCCCTTCTCCATTGGTGCAAGGCTTAGCGCTACAATCGCCGGCGCTGTAAGTTTATTTAGATTCTCTGCGTGTACTCGAGCCAGATCTGATATTTCGTAGTGCTTTCCAACCTTTGTTGCCCGGTCAATGGCATTGGACAGGTGATCTTTTTGTGACAACCCAAGAACCAGCCGCAGGTACAGACGATGATTTGGTTGAAAATGATAAACCGAAGACCCAGGCCACCCATCACCGAGTATGCGAAGTTGTTATTCGCGATCCCGCCCTTGCAAACGAGAATGGGACCAGAGTCTTCGCGTCGACTCTTGGATTATATATCAAAGACCGGATTACCATCCAAAATACGTCCGACTTGCATATCCTTTATGCGGAAATTGCTGCTGGAGCGTTCGAGTTGACTCAGGCTGCGTGGATGGTACCTGCCGACACAAGCGAGAACGCCGACTTGGATTTATGGCGAGGGGTACTGCGCAAGATGGAGACTACGATTCAGGTGAGCCTTGAACCCCACATGATGACGGGACCAACTGGATGCTGGTTTGCAGGGCTCAATCATCAAGATTTACAATGCCAACAACGCTCAAATGACTCGCCACCTACTCCTGGTTCCCTGCACACTTGTGCGTAAATTCCGGCGGTTGCAACCCTTTATCCCCGTTTTCGAGCATTTCCAATCGCGCACCAAAGGCTTTGCCGTCCTCATGTGCAGGCGCGTTCAAAATATGATAGAACCCCCGCCGCGCCCGTTCCTTGCTCAGCGGCTCCCCAAGCATTGGCAGCAAATTCCCCCGGAATTGCATGGGCAACTTCATGGAGTCAAATGCTTCGTCTTTCCAACCCCCGACTCGGAGCCCGAATCGGGCTTGCTGCAGGCCGAACTCGCCAAATGTGACGCGGTTATCATTGGCGGATGCGATAGGGGCGGGAACGCGGACGCGATATTTGTACATCGAGCATGGGTTCGACAACTCTCTGGGCTTATGGGGCTTACACACCGACGAAAGAGGCTGTCTAGGCGATTCTATGCGTTTGGATCCGGAGGGCTTTGGAGTGCCGCTGAGTGGGACGTACGGGAAATCTGGTTGATTGGTGAGTGAATGAACTGAAACAAACTAGGTGGGCTTGACTTTGGTCGCGTAGGTGGGATGGTGACCTTTACTCCGGCCGCGCTACTGGAAGACCCATGGGTAGTGAACAAAGTCGCCGAAACGATACAGAGCAACGTGACATGGCACGCATACATCGAACCAAAAGTTGTCGGAACACTTACTCTTCGTAACCCAGACGATGAGTGGGTCCCCTTGGTCCTCCTTGCCTCGGTAATCACTAACTCGGTTTCATCAGGGTTACATTTGTTCTTGAGCGAGTTCTAGATGACGTCGCATTTTCCAGCGACTTCGTGCCATACCCACTGGCACTAACATCTCCCCCTCGGCGGGGCTCCGTTGAAGAATTTGAGTGGATGCATGCGCAATATGCACTCGTCGACAAGTCGGGCGAGGAGTTGCGAACGGCCTGCGAAGAAGAGGCCATAGATGCCTACGGGAAAGAGATACAGCCAACCCAGGAGACAGCCTCACAGGTTAAACCGAGAGGTAATGAGAATGTAGGACGGGGTGATGGCGGTCACTCGTCTGGCGCGGCGAATGCACGGGGTAACCCGCCTCAAACCCATATCGAATGGGGCTTGCCGAAATCAGACGCTCCTCTTCACCCATCAGCTCTTCAAGTCGACTTGTCCCAGATTGCTAGTGACAAACGCATTGGAGAGATGAGTGATGCTGTGATTGAAGGGCTCAAGACGATGCAGGTTCAGCCGTGCTTTATGTGCGAGGTCAGGCAGTTTGTGGTAATTGATTCCAAGACGAGAGTGAAGGAACACGAGGACCGGGTGTATAAGACCGAGGTATGTTTCCTGTGATGCCGATAATTAGACAATGACTAACAGGGGCAATAGGTTGAGGTAATTACTGCTGAGCAATTCATTGCAGAATTTACAGAGAATGGTTTGATATAATGTTTGCATATCTACCTTGCCCTAGCAAGGTATTTACCCCCGAAAATGATGGCACCAAAATTGCAAAAATCTATACATATTTTTTCTTGTTGTGGCCATACTCTGACTTGAACCCCGGCAGAAATCGGACACTGGTGTCCCCCCAGTCGTGTGCAATTCGCCTGACTCCGACAGACCCGGAGTGCACACCATGACTCACGTCAGCCACAGCCGGTCCCCAGCACCTATCTTAGCATTATAAGTACCCCCCCTGGGTTTGTTGATCTTGGGCTGGTGCTATCATGTTACGCATATGTGAACCAGGATTCGGGAGCGCTTCGACGTGGTCATGTCTGTGTGTGCAAGAGCACATTGTGACTATTTAATCCACTTCCATGCAGCATGGCGCAAGTGGGCGTGTTACATCCACGTTGATGGTAAATAACAACCAGCAAGCCGTGGCCGAGGGGGCGCACACAAAGGGGCCAAAAGTAAGACACCAGGTGTAAGCGGGCGGGGCGAGTGTAGGTGACAGCAACGGACAGGGCAAGGCGAGGAGTACCGGGCAGGCGACTCACACGGCGTGCCTACCGAGGAAGCGCATGATGCCGCAGGTGAGATGTTGAGAGAGCAAGTGGGGGTGTCAATTGGACAACATGTGAGTACAGGCGCAGGCAAGTAGGGGTAGATGAGAGCGGCAGAATCCAAGTGGAGGGACAGGTTTAGATGCGGGCGAGGACGGCGATCAATGTGGTCAGAGACCATGAGCAAGGACAGTGTAGGCGAAGCATGTTATAGCTTGTGTAATTTCCGGAGCTTATGCGCAAGCGCTGGAGATAAGTGCCAATTTAGAGATGGAGGTGCTTATGGATGTCGGTGCTTGCGTGAGGGATCAGGTTCCGGGTGTATGCGCGAACCTGGGAAAGGATACTCTTAAGAGAATTACCAGTTGACGGAGGCAATGATCTCTTGGAGGTGTATGCTTATGAAATTCCTATAACTAGTCGCCTAGATAGGAGAAGACAGGGCCAGAAGCTCTTAAGTATATAGTCATGAGCCTTGTTAGAGGTGAAGTGCGTCCTATACGCTAAGAGTTGTAGATAAGATACCAAGATCAACTAAGAACTCAGTTATATAGATATGTTAGTAGACTTAAGACTAATCACACAGTTAGTTAATCTCTTAGGGGGACTGGCAGCAATGGCAGTCACACAAGTAGAACCGCTAAAGGATACCAGAGCGCTTTACCACAGTTTAGGTTGGGACTTAGTGTGACTTAGGTCTTAGCGATTGACTGGTCTTGCAGTGCTGATTACCGACTTATCAACCAAGGCAGCCTTAAGGGCTTAATCACACGATGCAAAAGATGGGGATGTAAGTAGAGAGATGCATTCAAAGGTTGACCGACAGGGCCTTATATACCCGTTGGTCTGTTTTGTCATGACCTGTTCCGATTCCGTGGTTCTTGGCTCAAGGAGTGGTCGTTCTGTTTTATACTGCCTCTACGAGGTTCTAATGTCGTTTGTAATGCTATAGCTCTGTTTGTATTCGTGTATTCTAAGTGTGTTACAAGTCACTGTGGTGGAC
>WSTG01000039.1:0-44351 GCA_019616325.1 Ceratobasidium sp. 394 | reverse complement strand
CGTCACTTTATACGGTTTATACAGATGATACGTATACATCTGTATAGTCTGTATCACCCAGCCTTTTTTGCTGATGCTCCACAAGAGCTCCGGAGCGCTTGGTAGCCGGATGTTTGCTCGTGTGCGCTCCTGATTATAAACGAGCGCTCAGGAGACAAAGGAGCACGCTGCTCGCCGCGCTCGTGAGTGCTCGTTTATAATCAGGAGCACGCTGGCGCTCCGGAGCCCCAGACGATTGGCCTGGAACCAAGCTCCCATTTTGGGAAGCTGCCTCTGTTACAAGTAACGGCGGCGGGCGCTTCCCATGGAGCTTGGACCGAAGGTCCTATGAGCGTGAACATGCCTCGCGTTTGTCCACCACATTGTAGATACACTTAGTGAAATGAAAAGATTTGTCGTTTTGGACGATTAGAGGGGGTCCGCAAAGTTTGGGATAAAAAAATTGACATGAGAGCGACCGATAATGCGCTCGCGAGAACGGCCTTTTCGTATGGGAATCGAATTTCAAATTCGCAACTCTTGCTTCTCCACCGCCACCGCGAGCCACCTCATTCGCCGCCACATCGTCCTACGCGCATGAAACTTGGTATAGACGATCTATATACATCCATTGGGCTCCAGTAATTTTCTCGGAGCCAGAAACGCGCTATGGAACCAGCTCTCGACGCTGCGGAGATCCCCTCCCTTCCCCGCCCTCTTACCCTCGAGCACGCGCTCATTCTTCGTACTTACGAGATAACTGGCTACATACCGTACAAGTATCAAGTCAGGACGGCTCTTGCACTCTTGAACGCTCAGGATGTACTGTCTATTGCTAGAACTGACTCGGGGAAGACGCTCCCGTTCGTGATGCCTTGTTTCTTGTCCGCCAAGCCCATTATCTGGATCGTTTCTCCTCTAAACTACATCGAGGAGCAGCAATGCGACCAGTTCCGTGAGTGGGGACTGACCGCCATCGCTGTTAATGCGTCTACATGTACTCCGCAAGTCTTAGAGGTAGGTTTTACGCGCATACATTTGGGTATTTCTAACAGCGCCGGTAGGACATCAAGGCCGGCAAATACCAAGTGGTTATATCGTCCCCCGAGTCCTACCATAGCAACAACAAGCTACGGAAGGCTCTTCTCTCGCCAGAGCTGGAGGATTGCCTGCTCATTACCGTGTTTGACCAAGCACATTGCATCAAGACTTGGGGCGACGATTTTCGGAAAGCTTACTCGCGCTGTGGAGATCTTCGGCCACTCATGCTCCATCCTGAGCGTTGCCCTATACTAGCGACTACTGCCACAGCCTCGGACTCGGTCAAAAGGTGTATAATTGCTGGTCTTAAGCTTTGTCCTGGATTTCACTTTGAAAACCTAGGCAACTTTTGTTCTAACTTGTGCTATGGAGTCCACCGCATGTCTGGTGGGCAAAAGTCTTACTCGGAAGTTGGCGATCTATTCCCAGCCAATGGGACTATATCTGAGCAAGACCAAGCGATTGTTTTCGTCAATAGTTACATGGATGCTCACGCTGTCGCTGGTGCACTACTGAAAAAATTTGGACTAAAAGGCCGGGCAGCACGTAATGCGATCCCTGTATACCACTCACTCAAGTGCGAGCAATCAAAAAAGCGGATCGCCAAGGACTTCAAAGCAGGTAAAGCGCGAATACTAGTCAGTACTGAAGCGATGACCATGGTAAGACAATGCAAGTACTGCATACACACACTTACCTTGGCATCAGGGTGTCGACTTTCCGAACGTGAAGAAGGTCGTCAATTACCTTGTTCCGCACACGCAAGAGACTTGCGGCCAGCGATCTGGACGTGGAGCGCGAGGGGAAGGCGTCAAGTGCGATTGCATTATCATGGCGACACCCAAAATGCTGAAAGATGCTGCGGCGATCTGCAAGGAGGCTGGGATTAACATATCAGGCCAGCAACACAACTAACAACTCAAGATAGGCATCGATTCGGATGATGAGGGCGAGCCTGAAGCTCCTGCCGAGGCGAGGAATCCACCTGCAGAGGAGAATACCAGCGCTGGAGCAAAAGGTCGATATCAAATGTCCTTGGCAATTGCCGAGTATCTAGTCACTAAGGGCTGCCTAGTTGACGTCTTGGACCGAGTGTTTGACAACCCGCCTCATGTGCCGTGCTACGAGGTTGGAGGATGCCAGAACTGTGTGCGCCAGCGACAACTAGACGAGGCAGAAGATCGACTAGCACAAGAGCGATTAGCCAAGCGTGAAGAGATCGAGCTTGATATCAAGATGTACGAGCCTAACGAGGAGAAGCGAAAGCACAAGGAGCGGTCCAAGCGAAAGGAACACGAGCGATCACCCAAGGAGACCAAGGTGTTCAAGGAGAAACTGGTCGAATGGCGCGAGCACAAGTATCAGCAACTGCTAGAGGAGTTGGACATCCCCTTGGATGCATTCATGAGCGACAAGGAACTCCAGAAGATCGCAAAATTCAAGGTCACCGGGCTTGACTCATTTGCTCATCCAGAAGTCGAGTGGTTTGCTCCAGCCGAATGGAAAACCGAAGCACTCCAAGCGATACAGGATGCTGAGCAGGCCGAGGCGAGTCGCATAGCACAAGAGGAAGCCAAGAAACGTGGGCTTGAGGAGGAACGCAAGCAGGCACAAGACGAAAAGCGACGCAAAAAGGAGCTGGAGCGGCAGGAGAAGCAGCGAGAGAAGCAGCTCAAGGCACAAGCGACACAGTCAAAGAAAACTCAGTCTTCAGCACCAATACCAGTCGCATCGACATCCAGTGCCACTTTACACCATCCTCCGACTTCCCAAGACACCACGCATACAGACCGCCTTGGACAAGGCCGACCAGTCTCCAGAATGCAAATCTACCTTTCCAAATGACCACCGCCCATCCAGACGGCTTTTGCAACTTCCTCAAACCACTACTCGTCGCCAGTCACTCCTAGCATGCAAACAAACTCACCTGCTAGCCCAGTCAATCGTCATACACACCATCCACAGGCTCCATATACCCCCAACACTCCCACTTTCAGTATTCCCAACTATGCATCGCAGCCTCGACCAGTTGCTGGTCCTTCTAATATTATTTCTTCATCTCATACTCCTACACTTCAACCGTCCACACCTTCTGGTTCACAACAAGTAAATTATACATTCGCCATTGACCCTTATGTTTATACACCAAATACTCCCTCGACATCCAACAACCCATCTCAGCCTACGCCTAGTCGCCCCCGTGGTGGCCCAAAGAACAAGGATCAGTTCCAGATGTATCTGGGACCGCCGGCAAAGAAGTAGAGGTTGGAGGAGTGGGCAGAGGAGTTTGTGGTAGCGGAGCATTGTCGTTGTATTCCAGTTCGTCTGAAATTGCTCCAAAAAACATTTCGCGTTTCTCTGCAAATTCTGTCAATTTTTTCTCCTTGAGTGCCCGAGTTCCAGCTGCCATACAGTCCTTGACAGTGTCGCTTGGGTCGATTGATCGATTGGGTACTTCAATATGAATGTTGGCAGCTCGGTGCAACCGCATGAGTGCTTGAACATCGCTCTCACGCTTTGGGTCCTTGTGGATATGCGAACGGGTTTGCCCAAGTATCTAAATAGCTACCAATTAAGCGGTTTGACACTATTTCATGTAAACTACTTACCTGCTCTTCAATAAACTTGACGTTGTCCAGATAATAGGGAATCGCAGGTGAAACCTTTTGGATCTGTGCCCAACTAGAACTTGGCCCTGTGGGAGCGTAGTCCTGATGGTCAAGCAAACGTTTAGATAGCATATATGCGCACAATAAGGACTTACTCGTATACCAACATTATTATGCTCCTGTCGCTGGTTGATTGGATAGAAGCTGTCTTCACGGCCTTGCACATTGACCAAGAGACAGTGTTTGAGTATGGCAGACCTTTGTACTATGTTAGAAATGCTGTCGCTCAATCTGCTAGTACTTACCTGAGGTTTGGAGTGCATTCATGCGTTAACAGCTGCAAGAAACCATGGATTTCCTTCGCATAATTTGAGTTTCCAGACCCAGAGAAAAAGATCAAGAGCTCAGGCAACAGGTACCATCAATGCGATCAACATCTCCATGCTTGTTGGCCCGGCGGAATGAATAGTACCGAAGGAGATCACGATTGGTGAGGATGGTTGATGGTCTAGCCCTATCAGTGGGTGTCTTCCTGTAAGTGATTTAGACACGTGAACGCCAATCCTAAAGATCTAGACCAAGCCGGATGTATTTTTTGAACCCTTAAATCTATGTGTCATCACTTGGATGCAGTCTAGTCGGCTCTGGGGGGATTCCAGATTGCCGATAGACAGCCCAATCTAGGATCACCCCCCACCCCCTATTCTAGATGGTTTAGACATCATACTAAACATAGTCGGTGCTTGAATGCGCACTCGACGCACTGTCTCTTTGTACATGTGGCATACAATGAATGATAGATGAAATACATATTGTAAATCCCGTAAAACTCATAGGCTGGAGCTGAGTTGAAGCATAAAGACAGGGGGATTAAGGGGCTCCAGCAATGTGCAAACCCGCCCACCTAACCCGACTCTTTGCCTTTTTCTACCACTCACGGCACATCCACGTGTACTCTACACTTCGTGCTTGACCTTTTGCATGGTGCGCATCTTGTCTAAGCCTGACGCGAGTGGCTTGAGGCCGAAGGCGAGGACTGCCGCAAGGTTGAAAGCCGTGAAGGCCAAGGCATCTAGCTCCAAGACGCCGGCTGGTCCAGAGGCCGAGAATACTGGTGTTGAAGTAGCACCAGCACCTGTCAGGAAGGGGAGGAAGGGGAGGAAGGATGCGGATGAGGAGGAAGGTGGAGAGGAGGCGTTACGGGAATGTGTACTTAGAACCATCACCCGAGACCTCAATTTTCCAATTCGGTCCGAATCCGTCCCGAGCCGAGCGGCCCGATTTAGGACAATCCTAGGTGCCTAAATCCTTACGGGAAGACGTCCAATAGAGTCGATTCGCTTGAGCTTTTCGAGTGCAGCCGATGATGCATGGTTAGCATATACCCTAGTTGCAAGGTCAAAGACCTCGGTGTCGGTATGTGCATTGACCCAGGCAATCATTTCCTCCTCGTTTGTGCAACCCGACTCGGCAAAGAAACATTCCCGCATCCTAGCTTCTAGATCATGTAGTAAAGCCTCGTCACACTTGTGAAAGTCTGGCCTGACTTTGTTCATGTTTGTATTAAGACCTGTTCGCTGAAGCAAGTTGCACGAGCGGGCAAGCGTAGAGGCACCAGTAACAGTCCCACATGAGTGTTCATAAGTACCAGCACCAAGAGCCATTTCGCAGTGGAACAATGCAAAAATAAAGACGAAAGGTTCAAATCGATCAATAGGGTTAAAGCATTCATTCAGAAAGTACTGCGCTGTACTGTTGTCTGATCACCAGCCCAAGGTATCTTCCGTTGGAGTGCAAGCCTGTCCCGAGTCGCCTCATCCTCCAGTAGCTTTAGATGGTCCATGACAAACTTGACGATCTGAATGTTACCCGAGTAGGTAGACTCGTCAATGTCAACAGTAGAGAGCATTAGGAACTTGGTGGTATGCCCCTTGCCACTTGAAAGCTGGTTGGGACCGAGTGGGCGCTTGAGCTTGTCAGATTGGAAGACCTTGCACGCTTTCATACCCAGAATCATGCAGAGAAAATCGAGAGCATCAAAGATGTAGCCCAAGCGGACACGTTTCAGGCGGTCTATAGTCATAATATCCTCCCAGGAGAGTCGTGGAGCTGTTCCATTGACACGACGAGCCTTGAGTTGGCGCATAAAGGGACCCCAGTCGTCAACATCCTCGAATGCACGCCCAGACTCGTCTAGAATAATAATAGAGATTGCTGTACCATTGTCGGTCGCTCCTTGATGCTCGATTCGGTCTGACCGCACGGGAAATGGCATCCGTATGTTGTCATGCACCACAACAAATGGCCTAGTAGCAGCAAGAGCGATCGCCTCCTTGTGCTTCGCATCCCTCAGGTCGGTCACAAAGTCGAGAGTCCAGTTATAGCTCATAGTAATCCCAGATTGGTGAAGCAGATTGTGCACGCCTTTGTTGGTGTGCTTGGCATGAACATAGACAGCTAGAATCGATTGAAGGATGTTGTTCCGTCGATTCAAGCGAAAGGCAAGTGATGCGATACATAGAATTGTACCCTACAAAATAATTAGGGCGAATAGACGTAGATTGAGCTTACTTACAAAGTGTGGGTGTGGTTTAATCGATTTCTTGATTCCTTCGAGGTCCACGGGCTCGTTCCCATCATTTGGGTCGTCGCTCAAGTCCAGTTCATCTGGTACCCAATCACCGGCCAGTTTAACTAGTATTTCCCAAAGATGAGGACACGATTCTCGCATCCTAGAACCCAAATGGTCGGCAGTATGCACAGAAATCGCGTCCCAATCGGCTACAGTCGCTTTGTTGGCATGATAACCCTGTGAGAATGCTTCAAGCTCGTGTGCATAGATCTCCTGTGCAATTCTCATAGTAAAGTCGACCAGTATTATTCTCCCAGTTTTAGCGATATTGCCACCCGCAGCTGGCGCTCTCGGAGGCTTGTAAACATTGGCTAGAAACTCGGAAAACTTGTTGTCCTTGTACAGACTGTTCCGTGCATCACGCATGAGAATGGACTGGCGAGACACAGGGTTTCCGTAGAACACTGCATGTATAAGCGTCCCAAGGTCAATATCAAGTGTCTTCATGAACTCTAGAACACTAGTGCAGTTGTCGTGCAGCTGTTGCTGAGGGGAAATTGGTTCGGCAGGTGGCGGGGGTGTGGCGGCACGAATACTTTGTGGATTTGGCGCATTTCGGCTGGAAAAGCGTGTTGCCATGCCGGAAGTTGTGGTTTTATTCGCTTTCCGACGCATACAGGGCTTTCTATCGTGTCACTGGAGGAGAATTTTTCGTTCGGAGGTGGGAGAGGTTGGTTTCGCGCCCGGCGCTTAAGGCTTTGTCCTTGTCTGTAACCCCCCTCGCCATAAAATATACAAAATAGATTTAGCCCGTACAAGCCCACCAGCGTACAAAAATGGTCTTGGCTACAAATTTCATTAAGTAGCTATTATACATTTGTGACGGCCCCGTCGAGCACGAGGGACGTTCATCCTACAAGGTCCTTCGGACTAAGCTCCATTGGGCGAAGCGTAGCCGCCGATTACTTGTTATCAGAGGCACATGACACTCGCCCTAAAAAGGAGTTTAGTTCTAGGCCAAGACGATTTGGTTGAGCGATTGAACCTGTTTTGTTTTTGTTCGTTTCTCTCTATTCTTATCTATTTGCTTCTCGTAAAATCCATATGCCTTTGTTACAGCACGGTTAAAGTATTCTGATACATTTATGCACGGGTGCGATGACGCAAAAGTCGTTGGTAAGATTGACCAGACGTCCTGCTGGGCCTTGATTTGATTTGCGGCGGTGCAAATACGGCCCGGCGGGACATCTGGTCCGTGCGGCGCAAGCCTCGCGGCCCGGCGGGCCCTTCCGACGTCCCAAATGAAGCCAGGGGCTTGTTTGTGAGGTTACAAAACGAAGCCTTCGTGTACTCACGAATCGACCGGACCTGTCCGGCGGCCTGTCAGGACCCTCTGAAACGCAAAACGGCTGTCAAGACTTAGGTTACGGCCCCTGACTTACCACAGTGAACTTACGTGGGAGAGCGAAATAGTCATCCAAGTTGGGCGGAAATCTAAGGTGACGGTCATGCGTGCACAGTGACATAGGATACGGTCGAGCGGAATGATTTGGATGTTGGGATCCTACACGTTTTTTAGATGTTGCCGAATATCAAGTGATGCACTAAAAAATACTGAGTATTGAGACACTCTGGGCATATATACTAGGTCTTACCCGTCGTGTTTCCAGATCCTAACAGGCCGGGGCTCAAAGACTCGATGGTTGACTCCACATACCAGCGGACCTTAGCGAAATAGACTGCCACACTCTCATCGCCTTGTTTGTGGGTATGCGAGAACAACTCGACTATCTCGCCTCTGCGCTCGGCAGATTCTTGATTCCCCTGCATTACTCGTGCAGCAATGATCCCGTTTTGTGAGTTTGCACGAAAGGTCCGACCAGACAAGGAAATATAAGCGTAGCTTTATTTTTGGTGTGCTATGATTGGGCCGTCTCCTGCAGTTCTCACCGAGAGCCTAAAACCTCGGTCAGGGAACATGCGTTGCAGATAGCGCGTCACTTGTCTGTGTTCATCATCTGTCAGGCGCTGTTGAGAGTGTTGCCGACTGCAATCAAAAGCTCCCATTTGTTGAGGACAAATGTACTTTAATAGCTATCGTTGCCCGAAGTAAATGTAATATAACAATAATGTCCTTGGAAGTCTCAATCGTACCACGATTTGAGTGTAGAGGTTGATTCAAGACCTGTGTCCAACCGTGCAAGCGGTGTGAGGCATCACTAGCTATCGATTGCATCTGTAGATGCAATTTGTCAAGCGAATCTTAGTGAGAAAATTGGGGTACATGCCTGGATTACGACAGCCTGACGTTGCATGTGTGCATTTGCAAATGTCTCTTCCAGTTCTCCTCCTGCGTGTCGGTTTGTACTTGCATTCTTAAGCAGTCGGTTCAAGCGCTCGCTACCATATGCCCACATTTGTGGGACTGGGCCGAAATCGTTGATTTGTTTGGTTATATGCGTGGCTAGATGATGGTTTGGGGCCATGTTTTCAATCCCCCGAGCCTATATATGATGTTAGCGAATATCATACATGGTTAATAAGTGTAAGAACCCACCTCAGCGAAAGTACGAAGGTAGCGCTGCAGACAAAACTCACCAAGTTGGCGCTGGTCTTCACTGATTGTTCGGCCAGTGAGGATCCGAATAGCAATCGAGAGGTCGATGAGCGACGAGTCATCATCTTTCCGAAATGAGGTGTGCACCTTCGCCTCCTGGTTGTCGGCCATCGCAAGGATATCATGTAAGGCCTGCATTTCGTCATTGACATCGGCGTCATTCTGGTTGTGTCGCTCTTTCTGCTTGCGCTTGCACAGCTTTCGAGGCATCCGGGGTGGTTCTGGCAGCGGAGGCAACACGCTATCGGGTACATTTCCGCCAAGCGACTGTTTCAGTGCCTTTCTGCCTGCGACAGCTTTTGCGTATTCGACTCGTCGGATTCGGTATTCTTCCATTGAGCGTTGCTCAGCGGAAGCTGTGTCGATTCCACCCCATATGACCGGTATCTTGTAATTGTGAGCATGGGGTCCGGTCACTAGTTCAAACTGTACTCACTGCGATAGGTAAGACAACGCTAACAAGAGTGCAAAGTTGGTCTGAGGTTAGGGAACCACCAGCTTTGGTCCCTGTCTTTGGTGGAGGGCGTCCAAGGAAGTCGGGTAGTTGAGCCTATGTGTCGTCAAAATATTGTATTAGTAGACGACTATAGGTATCATTTAGGGTGCTAAGTTCAAGTCCATCCCCGTCGCGCATGTGCTCAAACTCAAGCCATATACTCTTGATTTGCCACTTGACAATACCTGCAGCATATGGGAAGACGTGAGATACAAAGGTTGCTAAATAGAGTGTAGACTCACCAAGGAACAGACAATGCATTGGATCGACGACAATCATTCAAGCACCACCCCAGTACGGAAGCTGAAGTAAACGGCTTGTGCGATAGCCGCTTGGCGCTGCTGGCGTAAACTTGGTTTTAAGGAGTTCATCTTGTTCGGTCTTTGTTCTAAGTGACGCATATTTGGCCGCAGCAGCACGGTGCTCCTTGACGGTTCTACAATCATGGACTAAGAGAATTCAGCATACTAAAAAAACTGGCATGTAGTACACACTTTTATCGACCTCGTGTATCTCATCCTGATGGCACCAGCAGCGTGTACAGAAGTAGGTTCCCGTCACACCCTGTGTTCCACTAAGCTTCCATGCAGCAGGTGGATCGCATATACACATGATTAGTGCCGCCTTAATAACATGTATATGTCCACCTATATGCGCACATCTAGTATTAGCATGCACAAGGTAACACAATATGAAAACGCTCACCATCAAGCCTAGTCTCGGGTGCATTCCATAACGTCAAGAGTTCAGCGACAAGAGGCTCAAGATAGTTGGTAATTTGGTCGTTTTTGGTCTCAACTGGGCCTGGGAGGGTGCCAATTAAAATTAAATTCTCGGGGTTCCATCTGCTATACAGTCAGTCAATAGAACACAAGCAATACGGCCATACGCACCTCAGCTCTGGTGGTAAGTTTGTGATTGCAATCGCAACAACACCTGTTGAATGTCCTCGAGCGCCGACCATTGTTGTCGTATTAAACCTACAGGTTTGTTAGATGGCGATTGAGAAATGAGAATAGGAAAATATACCAGTCAAGCGTCAAGATGAGTCCAATCTCATCACCATCTGGGGTAAAAGAACGCCTTTCCATCGGGTCCCTGCAAGCCTGACCACACGCCACCTTGCTGGATGTCCTCCTTTACATTTGGTCCCGGTTCGGCCGTTGAACGTGTTCTTTGTGCTTACGGATTGCAGCCATGATATCGGGGCGTGAGAGAACCTTTTCGAGCTGCTTGATGAGCGAATGATGTTTGTACAACACCCGGGGCTTGAATGATTGTTGAGGTTGACCCTTGTACTTGCGCGTATACGTCTTCATAAGTTAATTCGACCCCGCATTCCGAGCAGAAGCTCTGTCTGCGGTGTGGGAGTGTCGACAACAGGAACAATTTATTGCAGTGAATGTCCGGACAGACAGCATACCGCTCTCCAAACGACTCAATTCCGGCACGCTTGAGCAAGGTTTCGAGGGATTGCGAGAGGGAGACATGGGTGGATTCCTCCTCTGTCGGTATCAGTTAGTCCATATTAACTGTGCATAGAGAGGATACGAGACAGAACTTACCCTCTGCGTCTCTCAATTCCTCTTGTCTCGGCTTGAAGACTCCGTCCGGGCCGAAAGCCCATTTGAAAGACTTGAGGTAATCCTCGATAGCAGCCTTCGGCACATTGTATTGCGCCCGAAAATAGAGCGCAAATAGCTCCAAGAACTTGATATGGTCGGGTACATCATGAGTGGTGTTGCCTTGCTGCGTACCACTGGCAGGTGGAGAGCCAGGTGTGCTTGCCCGGGCCTCCTCGGTTGGTGCTGATGGTGTGGGTAAGCGCTGTGAGGACGGTTCACGGAACTCTGAAGAAATGTGAGCGCAAAATGTTTGATAGCGGAATGTGATGATACGTACCACCAGCGTTATCATCTTCGGTAAAACCTTCAGCGTCAACGGGCGGATCAGGCATGAATAGATCGGATGTACTCTCAGACCAGCCTGATGAGCTGCTCTGATCGTCTGTTGATAATTGTCAAGAACTCAACAATGCACGAATTAGAAACATTATATAACACTCACCACCCAGGGAAGAAGACTCAGATAGTCCCTCTTAGCTGTTGCCGTTGGCAGCTGTAAGATCATCGAAGGTACCTTCATCGTCGAAAAGAGTACCTGGGAGCCGAGGTAACGTGAGATCCTCATATGTGTCGTCTTCTTCGGCTTGCTGCGGTACGGGAATGTATTTGTCTTTCCCGTCTAGGCCGACATGGTTGAATGGGTCCAAGAGGACCTCTTGCTGGGTTGCACTTGGTCCAGCAATAACCTTACCGTCGGGTGTAGGCTCGGGCGGGTCAACTTCCATGCTACGGAGAGCAGCATGCCTAGCTAATTCTGCCGTCTGGTATGTATCTCATTAGTCAGCGCTCTCAACCCCATTTCACGTCACTCACATATATCTCGTCACGTAGTTGCTTGAGCTCCCTATTCTGCTGGCACCGCTGCCACAGGTCCTTACGAAGAGGCTGGCCTTTGTGTTTCGGGCAGTCGCACGGGATTGCCTTCCTCTTCGCCTGTCGCTTTGGGGTACTAGTGGTCTACATGACCAACGTACCGTAAGTAATCACCATGCCACTCAAGGTCCATATTTGACCGGCTTACCTCTTCGTTAGGGAATATATTTGGATGATGTTGGTTTTGGGGTGAGTGGTCTTGATCCCCCGCCTGGCTGGCCCTTTTCTGTACTGCTTAAGTATTTCCATGAATAAATACGCATGAGAAATACTCACTTTGCTTTGCGACATCAGCCACAAGCCAACAATGTCGATCCTCGAATCTACTGCAGATACAGGAAAATTTATAGTCACCCGCAAGACAGGTATCCAAGCGTTCTTGGAGGGCTAGAGTGCGCAATTAGTCGAATATACAAGTCGATAGCTCTTAGAATCGTGTCAAACAGCCCGTTGAGTAATGGGACAATAGGGAAAGGGGCAAGTCATTCGATTTGAAACCAGTAAATACATTAGGTTCTAGCTCCAGGTCGGCATAGGTGTGCTGGGCGATGGGTGCTGGCTCCGCGACGGCTGGCTAGTCGGTGTTGGACAATCCTGGAAGGTCATTTCCTGGATGTCTCGGACCGGAAATCGCCTAGGTCACGTGTAGGTCGGGACTGGCCGTGGTATTCGGGCTAGCTCGTCCAGCTCTCGCCCAGCCTCATCCAGCCATCCTCGCCAGTCCGAGTCGAGCCTGGCCCGACGCCTGTCCTAGGGATCCTGGAACGTAGGCTGGTCCAGCCCGCCTAGCCCTCGCCCAGCCAAGGGGTTTCCCCAGTGATTCACCTAACAGACTCGGAATGCACGCCGCCAATGGTTGATAAAATAATAGAAGTACCGATCGTAATAGCGGTTGAGGAAGAAGTATCGGCTCACGGTGAGGAGATCGGGAAGCCAGCTGAGGTCGAGGTCGGGATCCAGGCGTTTGAATTGCGGTGCGAGGTGGCACGCAGCGGCGAGATCAAACACGGAAATGACGGCTGCGCGGCGCTTGCCATCGAAGTAGCGTAAGTGGGATACGGAGTGCATGCGGTGATACGAAGAAATCGAGGTAGAAAAGGGCGAGAACAGCTCCACGTAAACGAGTGGATCGGAGGTGAGGTACCGGAAACTGGGAGACAAGGCGAAGATAGCACGGACACGGCCGGCGCGGTATCCTGTGACACCAAGAATTGAGCTACTACTAGGTGGGTGCACAGAGGGGGATAAACTCACTATGTAGACCAAATTTATTAACATCGTCGAGGACGAGGGCTACGTCAAACGCACAGTCGTGGTCCCCGTCGGCCGGACGAGCGCAAATGACGTCGCACCTGGACCAGTCGGGGTCGAACGGAAGGACCTCATAGCGCAGGTAGAGTCGGTGCCAAACGGGGTACTCGTGGTAAGCGGTTGGAAGGAAGTTCGAAAGTAGCCGCCGAGTTCCGTGGTCGTTTCGGTAAGTAAGCAAGGAGAGCGGGGACAAAGTCCACAGCCCCATACTAGGCAATTATGTCAATGCCCCTGACTCGGCTGACGGTTGGCTTCGCGGCGATCGATAATGTGGGATTTGGATTGCCTGGAACCAAGCTCATCCGTTTTAGGAAGCCTGGCCACTGTTACAAGTAACGGCGGCTGGCTCTGTGGCAGCGCTTAGCTGCCGATTACTTGTTATCAGAGGCTGACGTCAGCGCTTGCCTAAATCAGATGGTTACGTTCTACTAGGCAAGGATTTGGATATACCACGTGTTGTCTTGCATTCTAGAGCGTCGCCTGCGGCAACAGCTACCTTGCTCGGCGAGGTTTGCGTGATTCGAATAGATCTCACCTGATTGGTTACACATTACTGTATGCATTAGGGCGTAGGACACTCCGTGCTGGATTCAGACCGGACCCCTAAGTAATCAGAACCACCTGGGGTGGCTTCTGGGCGTTCACTGGCTGAACGCAGCACAAGAGGCATTTGGCGTTGTAGTTTTCCATTGAACTCGTATATGTGTTTACTGGCTATTGATCTTGAGAATAACTATTTAAATCGTTCATAGCCAATACAGTGACGCCCCATTGGCCAAGGAACTGATACAATTTAACGTGTACGCGGCTCTTTCACAAAGTTCAGGCCATAAAAACACTCGAACATCGTGGGATTTTGATGGGGCTCTCCTAACGCAGCGCATATATTCTAGCCTGGCTGACCAGCATCAGAGTTTGGAAATGCTTGGTGCGAAAGCTGATGCCCACCAGTATAACCGGGTTGAGTAAATGTCGCGCGGGCAGTAAACTCAGGCTATGTGTATTGTTTTGTGTGGTTTGCGACTTGCATGCATTCTGTATGCATATATACCGACCTCGGGGTCGATGCTGGGGCGGAGCTTGGGCTAGTTGGCACGATCTAATGGTTGGCTCGGTCGCTGGTAAGGTCGGGGGACACAGGCCCCAACCGCAAGCACCACTCACAGACGGGTTGGTTCGAGCGAGCAGACCGATAGAGCGTTCTGGAGGGGGATGGTGGTGGGAAGAACAAGCGACGCGCGATGTGGGACGCCATCACGATGTGGACGCAAAGTGTTGCGTCGTTACGCAGGCCACACGACTGGTGCCCGTACCGGCTGTCCCCTCGGCCAATAGTAGCCGTGAACTCTCCGTAGAGTCTACGGCTCCCGTATAGATAACTAGCTTTCAAGTTTGAGTATATAGTTATTGTGGCACAGACTATTTATCGTATTTATCGATGTTTATTGCCCAGGGCTCAATTTGAAATAGGTGAATACAAAGGAAGGCTAGACCTGCCTACACAGGCGTTAATATTTGTACACGAATCGCAGGAACTCTATTGTGACATTTTCCGCCGTGTGGAACCTTGCAAGAGCAAGGTAATCCGTAGCCGTTCTCATTCTAGAGCGTCGCCTTCGGCAACAGCAACCTTGCTCGGGGTTTGTATAATTAGCTCAAACAGAGACGGGCAGTGTTTATGATTACAGAATGAATGTCATGAATAGAATAGATGAGCATACAGGAATATGGAACTTGGGTATCGGTTCAGACCGCTGATGCAGGACACTTCAGCTGCCTGTTCATCCAGCTCCGAGGGCATCTGCTTTGACGATGATGCTACTGGCAGCAGGGCAGAGTTCAGCCTAACAAGTTGAACTTCAGTAACGTTAGCATATACCTGCCACCGATGACCGCCAGGCACCTTCTGCCCTTTAAACTACTACAATATTAGGTTATTTCAATCGGCAAGGACACCCTGAGCAACAAAGCAAAAGTGAAGCTCACGCATATATAGAAGGACGTCAAATATGTCATCGTTAACGAGTACTGATCAATGCTGCCGAAGGAGTTTTGGGACAGCTATCGAAACACATCCAGATCGGTAGGATGGTGCACAACCCGCTTACTGTGACTGCAGATTCTGGTAGAGTTAATGTCATAATTTGTGGAGATGGATATCAATTCTCACCGGTGAGAGAATGTGCTTTGGATGCGTTGTTCCATGAGGATCCGGCGGGTCGCTGGAGGTTTGGTTTGGTTTGGTTCGGATATTCTGGCATTTTACAATGGTCATGATGCTTGAGAGACAAGTATGAGTGATGGACGAAAAATGGCGCACCTTTGTGACCGGTCTTTGTTGAGGCCAGGTCGAGCCCGATCAAGTCGCAATGGTACAAAGCCTGGCGTTGACGAACCCGCCATGCGAGCCCCTCAATTTCCACTATGATCTTCGGAAGAACGTGTCAGTGGCGACTTCTCGTCATGTCTTTCGTAACCAACGGGATGAAGCCGCCGTGAGTTAGCACTGCCAGGGAGAAGGTCGGCAGCTATTCATTCGCCACGCCAACGACACAATCAGAAAACTACCGCTCACCAAGAAGGGGCAGCTTGTAGCGCTTATGCAAACCCTGTTGATAAGCCAGGTGACCTCTCCGACAGCGTGATGCACGCCGTTGGGATACGTAAAAGTCGTGGCTACGCTCAACCTTGACACCGACGTGGATATTGCGAATGGTGCGCGGGGGAGATGATGGGTATCGTGCTGAGTCCTGATTGACGGTTGCGGTTGTGACGTTGCAGCACTTCAACTCTATGCCTCGGTCAAGTTGACTTGACACGCTCACACCATCAACCTTCCGGTCCTGAAGTTGGCGTCATGTCAATCATTCATACCTGTTGACTGTAATTGTTTTCATTCTTAGTGACTTTATATTTTTATGTAAGGATTTTTCATAGACAACGTACCTCTGACTGCGCCTACTTCAACCTAATCACGTTTCTTCATTGGGTCATGCCGGGGTGGTGGCGGGTGGTGGCAGTGGGATTATTTCAAAAAAGAACCCCAGACACAAACAAACCCAGACTTCTGTGCATAGGCGTCAATATTTGTACACAGAAGTGGGGGAAGTCTATTGTGACATTTTCCGCCGTGTAGAACCTTGCCTGAGCAAGGTAATCCGGTCCGGGTAGTGCAGCTGTTCTTCGTCCTCGTCCTCGTCGTTCTCATTGTGATCATCGTCTCTCGCGCCGCCGCCAAGTCTCCCATTGCCTCAAACTCGCCCTCGCAGGCCACGGGATTCTTACCGGGTTCCCACGTCGGCTGGAACGGCACATCATCCTCCTCGTATACGACGCGATCCCGCCGTCGCTTCTCTCCCTCAATTCGCCCTAGGTAAGCATTCATCCGAGCATGGTGTATGCGTAGCGCTTCGTGTCGCTGAAGAAGCTTGATCATTTGCGGCGTAGCGTGAACCCTGTTCGATGCCAGCCACGCGTGCTTGCTCTCGATGTGTATATACTCTGGTGTCTCGTGCTAAAGCCGTCGGGGGTACCCATCGCACGCTTATCTTCGGGCCAGTGCGAAAGCAAGTGGAGCCTCGCAACTTTATCGAATCGTGAGTCGTCCTCAAAAATCTTCATTCGCAGCAGTACCCCCTTCACTTGATGAATTGCCTCTAGGGTCTCCTTGAGTTGGGCGATGTCGTCCTCGGTCGTGCGCGATGCTTGGCCTAGATATGTGAAGTCGAGGAGTGCGCGCGGGAGCCGAACGAAATCGGGATCCCAGCGCTTTCCATCCAGGCATGCCACAACCAGTAACTTAAGAGTTGTTTTTCCACTTCCTTACTCTCGCGCCCGGTCTATTGTTTCACCCCACTGACGCCCTGTTTGAAGTGTTGCATTCCTTCGGCGGTCGGCATCAACGTAAAATATTGGTCAACCTGAGCCACTGGCCGCCTGGTACGTCCACCGTAGCAAGTGCCGTATCATCCCCTGATGGAGCTGGTGCAATATATCAGGCATCAAACTCGCGGCAAAGTTTGTGTATGGCAGGTTCGCCCACCACGGCCATATCGGGTGTAACCCTAACTTATCGATCTTGCTCCTGTTCCCGCGGTCCAGGTATGCGTGCATCGCGCACAGCGTCTCATAGTTGTCTCGTGGCGGTCCGAGTGTCCCCGAGCCTCGCCCACGATACCCCTGTAGGCATTTCGGGCACCCAGACTTGACAATACCAGACATCTGGACCTGCTCTTCGTTATCAAGCGACACACCAGCCACAATCGGATATGCCCTCCGGTCCCGCCCATCCGCACATGACGTCACGATCCCCGTTTTCGACACAACACGCAGTTCCTCGAAGACTTTATCCAGGGCTCGATGGACCAGCTCGCGCCTGAGGTTCGACTTCTTAGTTTTGTCCAACACGTGCGAGAATTTGTCCGGGGGTAGGTAGGCTAGCAGAGCCGTGGCTTGGGACTTCAGTTTGCGTCGCACTGCCTCATCAACATTGGCCAGGGCTATATAGACGGGGTGGGCGGTTTAGGAACCCGCCATCGACCACAGATTGGTCCGGTCTAGTGATATGATGAGGGGGACAATTGTGGCGAATTTGTCGGGCACAGTTCCTGAGCCACATATTAGGTAAACATCTCCCTCTGATTGCGAAACCCTGCTTACCTAGGTCTTCCACCACCAGTTAGCACTATACGACTCGCCGTAAACCCGACATTTGCAGTCTTCGGCAGTCCAGTCCCGACGCGGTGCAAAATACATCTTGCCTTCGAGCATCTAGTTGGCCAACAAATCGCGGAATATAGCGACAACAGATCGTGCGAACAGGTACGAGGAGTGCTTACGCCTTCCACCTTGGGCGGTGTCATTTAAACTGATGTCGAAAGCCTTCCATCCGGGGTCGTGAGGTCACTTATCCAGATCGGCCATCATATTCTCGTTATTCACCCATGGCGTCTGTCCTTCATACTACGTTCAAGTGTGAGTAACTATTTTCGTTCGGTTATTAGCTGCTTACCAAGCGACTCTTCAGGTAAGCATCCCAGCCTGCGTTGTTCAGCCCAGTTGTCATGAGGAGGTCTAGAGTTTCAAAGTAATTGGGGTTGCCGAGATTCCCCGCCTTCGCCATGTAGGCCCGCAGGTCGATTGGTTGTACAATCTCGTCACTCATTGGTGCACCGGCGCGAGGATCTGGATAGTGCTCGACAAATACCTGGCGATTTGCGTCGTACTCTAGGCGTGTGCTGGCGCTACTTGGTGGCGAAAGAGACAGTGGAGGCGGCGGGGAAGGTTGTGCTGTGCAGGCTGGCGGGGACGCGGGGCGAGCGTCTGTGGGACCATTATCCTGCGGCTTTGCTGGGCTGGTGTGCTCAGGCTTGGTGCGTTTGTCCAAAACTGTGTCTGGCACGACGATTTGCCGAGGATCCCCTTTCACGTCTGACGGTGACAACGCCTCTGCTTGTTTGTCATCAGTGAGCCGACAATTTCGCATCAGCAGAATGTGTCGAACTCTCCCACCTTCCGAACGCAAGATATGCGAGCAATAGAAGCATGGGAACCGCTTCCCAAACCGTTGAGTAGAATCGCGGATATACGGCCCCTCGCTGACGAACTTTCGTGGCCCGCGTAGTGCAAGTTGCAACAGAGATACTCTTCGTGGCATCGAGGAAGAGGTTGGAAAAGGGTGAAGGCAAAGCGACAGGGTCAAGTGTTGCATTTACTGTTCATTTGGTGAGCGACCCGGAACATTCACTATTGCCAGAGTTCGCTAATCGCCTGTGCGCAAATTTCATAGCTTTGACAATGCTATCCTCCGCCGCGCCAACACCCACCTTGCTAGCCAACAGTGGCAAGCTCGAATGTGTCTCACCCTCTAAATTACATTTACGCCCCTCAGGCAAGTGCCTCTTCAGTGCACTTTAACTAATTCGTGCAACAAACACCCATCCGAACTAACTTATCGCCTGTTCCAGGTTCTACCGCTTACCAATATGTGTTAAATAACAATTCCATTTCTGACAAACCCCCTGGTGCCCGCGCCGGTTGCCGACGAGCCCAGGTGTGAATAAGACATCATTCCCACGGTAACATTTAACATTTCGATGTTCCAACGAGTGCCGTGTGCGCCCCTCGCCTTTTGTCAGTGTGTGTCCTTTGTTCATGCGCCTTGCCAAATGGGGTTCACTATTATCCTTTTTAGGTTTAATCGCTCCGGCGGTGGGCGTTCCGGCTCTCGGTCCGATGCACTGCTCACAATATGTTTTTATACTGTTCCCAGTTTAGCGCACCGCCTAAACATTGTACGACAGGCAGTTTGGCTTTGTCAAGTTCGGTCCGGTGAGCTCCGATCCATTTGTGGTTTTGTCGGTGCATCCGCTGACCAACAGACTATGTGCTCTGATACCCAATGACACAGCGGGAACCTCGGTCCTCGGTCCAGCAAATCACTAGCCCTTCCGAGGGTTTCCGCCCGCATTCCAGTCCTCCGCCACCACCGGAACATGTGCAATGGTCCTCGATATGGTGTATTGTCACGACATCACACAGCGGGCCGTTCGGCTCGGCACACTCGGTCCGGTGAGTTGCTATCCTTTTATGGTTTTGTCAGCGACAGTCTAAATATTGGAACATGTGCTGCGGTGTCCAACAGAGCGCACTCTGCCGTGGGTGTTTGAATCATCGGTCCAGCAAAGCGCTAACCCACACAAGGCCTTGTGCTTTGTTTTACCACTCGTAACCATCGGAACATGTGCCATGCTGCCCAACGTAACACAGCATGCAATGCCGCATGGTGGGCAGTTGGGCTTGGCTTAGTGTGGTCCAGTGAGTTCTTGATCCACTGATGGCTTGTTTGGTGCACTCGCTGACTAGCCGAGCATGTGTTCCGACACCTGACAGGGCATACTCCGCGACCACCAGGACATGTGTCATGGTGCCCGACACAGCGTGCCACTCCAGTGCTGCACATTTCGGCCTTTGGCCCGGTAAGCCACTAATGATTTCAAGCTTTCACATACCCAGCTTAGCGTGCACCGACCAAAATAACATTAGCACCACCCAGTGGGCACTTCAGCTGGTTCGGATTTGCGGCTCGGCACACCCAACCAACGAAACACGCGTCGCCACGTCCCAAACAGCGCACTTCCGTACTCCTACCTACCTCAATTCGCTGGTGGGTTGCTCCCTTTTCAAAGTTTTGTGCAGGTAGCCGTGGCTGATTTGATTTAAGCGTTCTGGTAGCTCACTTGGTGCCTGGAGCACTTTCCTTTTTGAGTTATGTATATCTCATGCTCCATAATTTAGCCTTTGATGTTGCAATTATGTGTTATGGTATTCACATCCTTTCGTTTTCCGCCCTTATTTTGCCCAAATGCTAAATATCCATAATATTCATAGCGGCGTGCGATGATCAGCAAAGTGGGCAGAGGTTTCAAGCCTCAGACTAGCACGATGCCGGTTCAAGGCAAGTCTGGACAGGCTTTCTTGCCCGCGACTAACTGGCGTTGTGTGCCAAATGCCGTGTTTCATGCCGATTGGCCCCGAACAAGTGGCGAGCCCACTGCACGATCGAGGCCTGGTCCGTCTACCCGGTATGGGTCGAGCCTGTCCCACGTTGGATGCTCCGGGAAAAGTGCAGGAGCCTCTGTCGTGCAAGCTCTCATGCCAGCATCTTGAGAGTATGGTGAGTCGGACGAAATTCATGTACAGGATCTCATAATTGTCATATAGGGTACATTACATGAATGTGAGAGGGTACTACGGTGCACTGTAAGAATGAAATACCGCATATATGCGTGCCTCACGCCGCTCTCACCACGAGATAGTGAGAGGGGCACGTTTCGCAGGGTCAGTGCATCTCAAGCTTTGCGTGTTGTGTCGAGCTTGATGCTTACCCCCTCCACAAGGGTAATTCACCCCCGGGTCAGGCTAGCATGACTTGTGTTCTGTAACGGAGTAGCTTGTGCACAGCGTGCACGTTGAATAATCGTGAGAAACAATCCTAAACACACTGAAAGCCTTGGCTAAACCAAAAATACAGACTGAAAGACTAATCCTGCGTCGGGTACGGCCCGAGCCAGCACATGGGCTTGCTGGCCACGAACTCCAGCCGATCTCTGTCCTTGCTTGCGAAGGGTATATAACCCCCCCATGCCCCCACCGATCTGTTTCTTTACCCCTTGGATGTCCAGTTATCAACTCAGCGACACCCGTCCTCATATCTCCCAGCTTTCGCCCCCTCTTGTTTCGCTTCACACGGTGCTGGATTCGTCACCCGAGCCGGCAACAACTGCCTCGGTAAGCACTTGCGCTCATTTTTCTAGAAGTACTAACGTGTGTTATTTCAGGGTGTCGTTCCCGGCCGAGCTCTCCTCGACGATTGTGTGCCAGCTACTGAGGTAGTTTCCGAACTCGAAGCACTAGTCCGCCGTTACTCCCAGCCTGTGCGCATCAGCACCGAGAAGATCAAGCCGCACAGGACATTTTACTTGTTTTATTTCCATTCCGTTCAACCTCACCCCTTGTTACAGACGCTACCATTGCCGAACAAAAGCGTATGCGTAAAGAGTGTGAATCTCGTAACGAAGAATCGATTAGCGGCTACACGTCCGAGCAATCAACAACTACCAACTATGCATCTGAGCCCGAAACAGATCGCCCAAATGATGCTGTACATCAACTATATAGCACATCGGGTAAGTTATTGGCGATTTTATTACGGTACGCCTTCTAATTCTGACGACTTCAGGTCCAGCGACCGGAGCAACTGGAGCCGGCCGAGACTCGGCTAATCCAGGAATTCGTCAAGGAAGTGGTCTCACGCGACGTAAGTGTCCAACGTGCCACACAAGTAACCCTCGCTCACCACCCCATTTAGTGTTGTCCCAATCATCAACAATTCGCGTACCAGAGACTCCAACACTACCTGTCAAGGCCTCGCGCACACTTGGCGGATCGGGAGGCAACTCAGGCGGTGCAGATGCGCGCGTTGCAGGCTCGGGTGTCGCACGCTCGGGCACTGTTTCAACATCTGGCGCCGCAAACTCAAGTGTTACAAGCGAAGTCGACGAATGAGACTTCTCAGTCGATCACAAACGCCTCCAAGCCCAGCTATCCCGCCTTGTCGATGCCAACCCGAATGAGCTATCCCAAATCTCGCCGTGCAACCTCAAAGGCGCCCACCTCGTCCCAACAGGGCAGCCAACCATCCCCAACTAATCGCTCTCTACCTCGCTCGATCAGTCTAACCCAGCTGTCACCAGTCACCCAGCGCCATCAAGGACGCCACCCACACACCTCGCACCTGGCCGTAACTCAGGCAACAACCTCGAAAAGCACTCTCCAAGCTCAACGGGCCTCGAAAGGGACGTCACGCACGTCTGAGACACATCCCGGCAGCCTTGCCCATTTACCCGCTGCCATGGCCCAAACAATCAAGCTTGCCCGCACTCGCCATCGCCTTCGACGTGAGCACGAGCGACGTACCCAGGAGCGACAAGGCCGGTCCTCCGGAAACGCTCCTACTACACTCGAGCTTGATTCCACACCTTCGCCATCGGAGCTTATGGAGGATGACGAGGAAGATCGTGTTGCGCTAGAGGCTGGACTCAACGGGCGAGATCCGGTGAGTCTTTGGATTGCTTTATTTAGATTCTTTCTGATACTATTTACAGAAACGTGGACGTAAAAAAAAGCCGGTTGCTCGCGACGTGCATGGGAACGAGCGGCAGGTGCTAACCTCCGCAAAGTTGCACCTGTTCGCATATTCAATCGTGGAGGGGGCGTACCAGTCACGTGGACTTGTGGCACGCTGGTCCTGTTCGGTCTACGAGTTGACGTTCGGACAAGAGTTCCCCGATCTCGTCTTTGAGGCTCCGAGTCCAGATACTATTCAAGTGGTATGTACAGTATTTCTTCCACGCATACCGGGAGTTGACATGATTACAACAGATGGTTAATGCCCTACCAACTTACCGCGGCAGGGTCAAGGATGCGCTACGCCCTTTGCCCCCATTTCGTATGGGTTTCAAGCAGCCCGCGCTCACTCCCGAGGCCGTCGAACACAACCTGGAGCTATTCAAGAAGCTCCACCCTAATACCTTCCACTGCCTCGTGAGTAGCATCATGACTATGTGCGGTTGTCTATTAAACTGCCTCGTAGGAGTACGACCCACCATACGGCCACTATGAGAGCGAAATTGTCTTGGAGGCTATTGCTTTGGCTCTGTTTGCCAGCCCGACTTCGGTAGGAGTCGTTTTCCAGGATTATTTTAACCCCGTGCCACTCACCGCTGTGGCATTTGTGCTTGCAAACATAAGTAAATAGTGTATTTAGTGATTTTCTCGCTAACCTTCATTCCTAGCTGCAATTCTGTATTGAAGAGTACGAGACTGGCCAGTACCAGCCGCGAACGCATCAGATATGCTGAATAAGTATGTCCCGCACTTACCTGGCCTCAAGGCAGCGCGTCTCGTGGCTAAGGATCGTTTCGCACGGCTTGCGAAGGAGTGGTTTACTTATGGATAGTGAATTAGCTTTTGATAATTTTTTTAGCATGCATACCGACTATCTACAGTGATTATTCGGGCGCTATGGATATGGAGCTTGATGACCATTTCACACAACCACTGACGCACTCCAGCGATATTTGCCACGCCAACTGGCGATGAAGAGGGAGATGGCGATTTTCCCGAGGCTGAACACGACGAAGCCGATACGGAGATTGACGAAGAGGGACGTTACACCAAGCGTGCAAAGGGCAAGGGCCGCGCATAGGCCGACGATACAAGTGTTTCTTATTGGTTGAGCTCGAACGTTTCTTCTCGCGATACTGAATCGGGGGTGGGCAAGATTCATCACCAAACCGATACCTTCTTTCAGTGTCTTACTTGTCCACATATGCGCCATCCTATGTGTCTATGTTGTCTCTTGAATGTTGGTTCTACTCCTAGTACTTCCACTGACCACGCGCCCCTGATGGTTCTTGCCGTGTGTCAAAGTTGCCTATCTGTCCGTCTGATCTTGCCTTGTACATTCCGTTCTCTATCTTGGTCTCCTTTCCTTTCCGTCTGCCTTGTAGCCCCCTATATTTTCTACGTGCTGTGGCCCATTGCTCGGCTATAGTACTTCTTGCTTGTACATTCGTGATTGTTGTGCTCTGCTCTGCCTGCGAATACCGAAATTTTCTTGTGCTGACTACGAGTCGTCAAGTTTTTTTTTTAACATACACTCTTCTTTGAGTTTTTCCTAAGCCTGTACACGTTGGCTTTTCTTGGTACATGGCTTGAGACAATCAACCGAACAAGGGAACATAAATTGAAAACAATGGTTTGAAGTAAGGGTGTCCCAACCGAAATACACTCGAAAGAGAAGATCTATATCAAAACTCTTGTCTTTGGAAGCTGGTTCCGACACATTCACGCTTGCTATTGCGATGTTCGGTCGGGTCTTACGCGCGCACCATCAGCCTTCCGCGGTGGCGTGACAGATTTGCTTACGGTCAGTATTAATATGCGTCATTCGCAGGTATACGACCGCCGCACCACGAGTACTGCTGATCGCTCATACACGCCCACCAAGCAACGAGTGCCCACGAGTACCTATGAGGGCTGTGTCAACGAGCACTCGCGCGCAGTGCTTTCCCAAGGACTCGTGAGGACTTGGAAGCGGTATGCTCACGAGGACTCGCGAGGACTCGTGGGTACTGTATTTGTGAGCACTCGCGAGTCCGACGCCCGTGAGTACTCGTGAACACTATGCCGATGAGTAATCACGAGGATTCACGAGCACCGTGCTCACGAGTACTCACAAGCACGGCGCTCGTGAGTGCACGCGAGTGCTCGTAAGCACGGTGCTCGTGAGTGCTCGCTATCCGGAGGATATAGCTTCCGGGGCTTGCACGGCTGCTGACCAATCCTGGGCGCTTATGTGCTCGGGCAAATTTCGCAGTGGTTCATCATACTATACTTGCCCTTTGTGATCGACATCAGCGACCTTGATAAAACTCGCAAGGGCATTGCTGAATGGGTTGTTGAGTATGAACGGTACGCTGCATTGTTGTCATTTTATTGATGTGTCACTCTAATTATTCTATCCTGTTAGCCAATGCTATGGGCACGAGCGTGACCGCGCCGGATCTGCATACCACCAATCCACGCGTTTCTGTACATCACCGACGAGATCGAAGCACTGGGTCCTGTCTGGTGTTACTGGGCATCCCCCATGGAAGGCTTCTGCGGTGCGCTTGCTAAAGGCACCTGGTATCCCTACTCCAGCTTAAGCCGACACATCCACGTCGCACAGCTGGCTTAGATCAAGCCGATATACAGACTCACCGACAAAGTCGACCGCGAGGACTGCGGCAAAAAGATCGCCGCCGGCACTTGGTACGAAGCTACCTGAACCCATCTTCGCCAACCCATGGCGCGTTAAGCCATCGCATGAAACCTTAATCAGCAAGGTTGCGAACGACCTTGGCCGCTTGGAAGAGATCGTGTTTAGCCCCGTGGGTAACGCACTCAACAGCCGTAAATTCGAGATATGGGGTTGGATGCAATAGCAGCGGTGCGCCCACATTTCTGTGTTGTTCTCTATACTTTCCCACCCTCGCTGCCTCGATTCACGCGAGCCAGACTTCAAGCACCGGAACCTGTGCAAGCGCCCTTTCTTCACCTGCGCCGTCAATGTTTTCAAGATGGCTTCTCCGTTCTGCGTGTCTACGCTACCCCAGTGGTTCAGTTGTGGCTGGCGACCGCCCGCTACACTCTTGGAGAGCTTCTCGCGGTAGTGTGGGCTATACACTAAGTAGCTGTATGCGCAATAGCGTGCAATGAATTCTCTCGCTCCAGCTGACATCCATCCAAAGTCTCCCTCCTAAAGCGCGTATCAACACCCCCGTGCTCGGGGGGCAGTGAGGTTACTCGGTGGCACGGTATACAAGCATATATATATTGTGTGACAGTTGTGCTAGAGGGTTAGAACGCGTATCATGCCATACAGCCGTCGATTGGAAGTTGTGGTTAGAGCTTGGTCTGGTCGGATGGTGGGAGGTGCAGGAAAGTGTTAGGTGTCCAACACCTGCAAAAGAACGCCTCAGCGTGAGCGCACAGCGAGAGAGAGACAGCGAATGCAGGAAGAGGTCCTGGCGAGGCAGACTATATAGGAAGTAGGATAGGGGATAGAGGCTTCGGGGAAGGTGCTGAAGCCAGGCCGTGTATACATAACGATTCTGGGGACGATGCCGGCTCGGACTACGATGCTGGACCTGACCTTGCCGCTTTTGAAGAGCTTGACGTTATCCGAAATACTTATGTCGATGCTTTTGTTCAAATATCTCGTTTCCGCGCGACTCACGAGGCACTCAAGCATCAGCTCAAGTCGGCCCGACGTACTATCTCTGCTGATCCAAACACCTTGCCGGACGACATTGATAAAATGGCTCGGACTATGCGAACAGCTAAGAGGCGACTTAGACTCTCTACCAGCGATGTCATCAAGACTTATGTAGAAGCTGCATGTATATAGTAGAATATGCTGGAATGAATGAGTCAGTAATCGAGTCAAGTGTATGCGCAGTATATGCGCAGTCAACGACTCGTATGACTCGACAGAAGTTACAGGGTATAAATAGGGGTGCTGGCGCACCCTCTCGTACTCATCTTTCTCTTTCACACACTCATTTGTATCTCTCTTTTATATACAATTTAATATACACATTTTGTTTCTACAACTTACACTCTCTGCCCTGTTTGCAAACGGCGATACGGCTCTGTGTATATCGTGGATACTGACCAGTCAACCTACGTAAACGACAGATGCGCTGGTGTTTTATTTACCAACAAAATTCTGGCCTCTAGTGACCGGCGTCGAGTCTCTAACTCAATCTATCCCATTGGCTCACTAAAAGGGTGGCTACAACGCATACTCTTGCAGCCAGGGATGACAGAATTACTCCAGAACCGGAGAACTAGGCCTGACGATCACAAGGAGACGGCAGTGCCAATCTCAGCCGACGAATGGAAGACAGCGCTCGATGAAAACGCATTGCTAGGCGACATACCCTCGGGTTACGCTTGGCGTGAGCGCTACGCTGGGATGGAGCATCTGCCCTTTGATCCTGATGAAGTAGGGAGTAAACATATGGCTTGGGACCGCACTACGCTGAACCATCCACTGCGATCTTCTAGTTTACGCTGCGGGCTTTTGTTAAGCATGAACACTGATTGGTGGCCGCCTGAACTCACTGTTAGCCGAGATCTTAATTTCCTTTTAGGTCTAAATCGACCAAAGAGGGCAACTATTCCGTCGGCGCAATTTATTTTATCATCAACAACCTTCCTCGACACCTGTGTTTCCTCCGAGAAAACATTTGCCTTGCGGCGATTCTGCCTAGCACAAAAGAGCCCGGAGACCACGCGCTTGAAAAGATACTAGAGTCTATTGTTTAGGAGCTCTTGGAGCTGCACGCAGATGTGCATATGCAGCGCACTTAGCTAACGGTTACTCATTACCTAAATATAGGAGTCGGAATGAGGCTGCGAAATGGAGACCCTGCCAGATACACGCTTAATGAGGTGTATGCCCAGTTGTGTCCTCACGTTGCTAACACGGTGGCGCGAATCAAGCTTGGCGGTGGAGCATGAGTCGCTCTGGAGCTTAATTTCTGTCTTTGGTGTCGCTCATGGCTGTCTTCGATCATTAAGGCTACTAGGTTTGTCCGATCTGATGAGTAGAGTTCTCGGGTATTATGGCACTGTTTTGAACGCTGCATACAGTTTCCCTATCGCGACCCGGGCGATGACTTGGACAACGCCTATTTTTGGGGGTTCCTTGACTCTGACGAAGATCGAAAGATCTTCTTCGAGGAAACTGGTAATCGTTCACTATTCTCCATTGTTTTCCTGGGTGGCATACGTCCGTGCAGTCTCCGCCAGACGCTATGCATTTGCTATGCCTTGGCGGCGTTGGTCGGCTCATGAAGTTGATCATTGTCGGCCCCAATTCGCTCGCTCCTCGCCAACGCAACACTCGTGACCCTGCTGGAATCTCCAACTTGGCCCCCCAACTTAAATGACCTGTGGCTTCCTTAAACTGCTGGACAGCTCCCACCAAAGGAGAGTTGTGATCGGCAAACTGTGCTCTTCCAGGGCTAATTGTTGCAACGGGATAGATCGGTCAGACAAACACGCGCATCAAGGCAAATCAACTCAAATTTCTATCCAGGGTTATGTTTGTGCTTTTCTGCCCAGTTCATTTCATTGCGTTGATCCTTGTTTCCCCGTGTAGTTTCATCCGCGTATCAGTCGCGTTTTTCCAGAGGCTATCGTTTCGTTGTAACCTGATTTTGTCATTATCACCTAAGCTCACATGTGAAAGACGAAGGGCTAGGTATTTGGAAGAGGTAAAAGCCGCAGCAACGGTTCACCAAGATCCGGAGGTGGACATCACGGGAGCGACCGCCGATGGCGATGAGGTAGTCGCGGGAAGTGTCGCTGAACAACCGCCCATCGAGTGCCAAGCGGTGGGCGGCGCATCAGAGACAAGACGAGCGGTCACAAGAACAGGAACGGCGGCGGGAACGCCAAAGGACCTGGCCAGGATCGACCGCAAATACCAGCGGAGGACCCGCAACGAGATCGATTTGTGGCGGCCGCTCACTGCATTGGGACTCGAGGTCGGGGCTTGAGGAGACCGCCAGGCCTATAGTCATTCGTTTAGCAATGGCTCGTGTGCTGCGTAGGAGACGTAAATACCCAACGCCGTACCCGGTAGTAGGCGAGTTGCGAAGTGGGCTCCGAGTCTTTCGGGGGACAGGGCTAGTAAGGGTATAGCGAGGGTAGAAAGAGCGTGAGCACCAACATGCGAGATTCAGATGCCGAATGAGTGCAACCTAGGGTCGTAAAGGCTGGCGAACACATCGGTGAGCCCCACGAGAGGTGAATAGCGGTGGAAGACACGGAGGACGCTCTTGCACCACGTTAGCTTGGAACATAATCCAAGGAAAAAGTAGCATACGTATGAGTGGCGGCGACACCGCCCGCCACCACATGAGAGGAAAGGCGCGAGACCGTGGGGCTAAGCGAAGGGGCAATCTTGTAACAGGAAGCTCGCGAGTCAGTACCAGTCGAGCGGTTGGCAGATGCGCATACCAGGATAAACCGTCGAGCACCTAGGGCTCACAGCAATCAGAGTGAGCGTGGGAGAGGCCGGGTGGGTTTGGGATTTCACATAGTAGAGCCAAACAAACCCCGTAAGCTGACACGGTTATGAAATTCCCTTAGAAGGTAGTTACTCACGTCCGCGCAAGCAATCGATTCATACGCATATGTGCACATTCAATTCGGCTGTCTGCGCCACGTTTGGCTCGCAAAGACTGCGATCGAATCCACTGTGGCGGTTTTGCACTACCAGAACGTGGTCGTTGTTCATACCCTTCGAGTGTTGAGTGAGCTTGACCCTCCACACATCGAATTCACCGGCGCTTGGAACTTTCGACAACTACCCGATAATCATCCGCAGTCGCGCCGGGGTACGCCGAGCAAAAGTGAACATCCCCAACCGCTCTATCCTTGAGCGGCTGTCGTTTATTGTCATTGTTAGAGAACGACCACTTTGCTGGCGCCATCGTCTCTGTGCCGGTTCGTCTCCTTCTGAATACCATCAGCTCTTGTGAGCCCCTCTCAAAGCGAAGTTAGCCGCAGCCAGAGCAGTACAACAAAGCGGTCAATACTTACGTCCACCTGACTCCCATCCCATAGGTGTTGTCCCAAGGGCGAGTTTGTTCCGGTTCATGTCCCCGGTATTATGCGAGTGGGACTGTTGTGGTACACACATAAACAAAACGTGTACACACCTGGATTCTCTAGCCTCATTATTAATGTAACGCGAAGCTCGGCCGTCCCTGTTGAGCTCGCTCTAGCCTATCTTCAAAAGCGTCCTCGTCACTATCCTCTCCATCGGAATACATAGCTTCGCCGTCGCTCGCCTCTATCACATCACTCGCTTCCTCCCGTCTGAATGAGCGGCGCGTCGCAGATCAAGGGCCAACTAGGCTTGGAGCGCTTGGTTGGGGTGAGATCTTGGATGAAGGGATTGACGAGACGATTCATGGTGCGACTGGGGTCCGTACACCGGGTGCCGGATATCCTGACTCTAGCTTTAGACGAGATGGATTGGGAGTCGGGAGTTGTGACGGTACACTGGAACGTTTGGTTGGCGTCGGAGACTGCCTAGATGTACGATGAAGATGTAAATATAGACGGAGGCCGTTCGCCACTGGGCCCGCTATGAAATTCAAGCAGAACCAGAGCCACGTGCCTGGTGCTTTTTTTTTTGTTGATAAATTTATACATATTTAACTCAAGACCTTGGCAAACAATGGGCGCTTGTGATGTCGATCACGTGACCCCGGCCTGCTCAACTTCACCCTGACTCCTCTGAGCACCATGTCTTCCGATCGTGCCAGCACCGCATCGTCTGAGAATACGCCTGCCATGGAGTGCAAGCGGCTAGACGGGGAGATGTCGATCCGAGAAGCGAGAGTGAAGACGAAAGACGTCAGCAAACGCGTTAATCGAGCTGGTCGGCACAGTGAGCCCCTGCTAATCACAGACACGGAGAGCGCATGTACTAACGTGGTAAATAAGTTATACCTCGCGCTATATCGGGTTTTTCGTTCCAAAAGCACGGCGAATATGTCACACTCAAGCCTGGAATGACGGACAAGGACTGGCGCAATATCAAACTCGTCGGGTACGCTACGAGTTTGTCGTGGGAGGAACGCCGCCCCATCATAGCGACCGGTTGGTGGGAATTGGAAGGCTACGTCGTTGGATGTACGTTGATGGAAGTTGAGCCACTCCACATCTACGCGGATGTGAACCCGTATTTCCGCCCCGGGTGAGTATTATATTACCAAACCCTCGTCCTTCATCATTGATGTTTTGTGGCAGACAGCGCACAGCCTGGGCCGAGACATATGATTATAGCTACGCATTGCTTCACGTTGCAACAGGCTACACCACTCGGTGGCTGGAGTTCCTCGAGTCATGGAAACCTAACGGGAGGCCCATGACGCGGTTCGAGGATTTCAGGAGTTTGGACCCCAACCCCCCGTGGTGGCCACCGTCGCAACTCGACATTCTCCCCCGAATTCGTGAGCTAATCGCAAAGGAGGAGGGTCAGGTGCACGGAAACTCCGACGCGCCATCCAGTGTGGCCGGTGGTTCTGTGCCAGATGCGGCCCTCCCTGCCGCGGCCGACTTCCCCAATCTTGGCGAGCATGAAACAACTGCGTCCCAGGCTTCTCCGGCTCCGATTCAACCACCCAACTTATTCAACGAGCCGACCGCAGCCCAGGACCCCGATGTCCCTGACGTCCCCGACGAGTTCAACGTGTTTGACGTTATCAACATGCCCGATAGCCCCGTTGACGACATTCCCCACGGTCCTGAAGCCCCCATGGCCCCCGTTATCCCCGTGGCCCCCGTTATCCCCGTCGACCCCGAAGGTGGCGTTGCCCCTGTTGCCCCTGTTGCCCCTGTTGCCCCTGTTGCCCCTGTTGCCCCCGTTGCCCCCGTTGCCCCCGTTGCCCCCGTTGCACCCGTTGCCCCCGCTGCACCCGTTGCACCCGTTGCCCCCGCTGCACCCGTCGCATCTATGGCCGCAGAATCTCCCGTGGTCCGTGTCGCTGTTGTGACCCCGGAGGATCCCGAAATGTCCGTCGTGCAAGATCTGCCCGAGCCGCAGCTTGAGCCCATGAGCACCAGCTCCGTTGCTGGTCAAAAACGTCCATTGGACGATCCTGAGCCAAACACCCGCGCCAACCCCACCTCCTCTTCCGCCCCCCACCATGATTGCGGCGATTTTACGATCATGCACCTTCTGCCCAAGGTTTCGTTTCCCGACCTCGAATCCACGTCAGTCGGGTCGACGATGGATCTTCGTGAGGAGTCGATTCACACCGAGTCGTCGATTGGAATCTACGGCGGCGCCTACATCTTCCAGGTATCTCAGTGGGGGAAGCAACATAGTTGCGAGCTGTACAGAGACGAGAAATTTTGGGCGCTTTGGAACGACTTGCGAGCGCTAGGAACTGCGCGGCAGATCCTCATGCCAAGTCTGTCCGACGTGATCTTAGGCAGGCTCCCCATGCCCACGGTGTTGCAGCTGTACGCCACTGCAGCGTTCCTGGAGGACAATGTTCGGGGGCCTATCCAAAAGCGGCTTGTCGCGCGTGTTGCAATGTTTGCCCAGCAGGGACGCTTGAAACCTGAGCCCATGGAAACATGGGTGAAGATCGGCCAGATTATTTACAAGTGGAAGGCCGCTTTTGACTCTCGTTCATCTGACATTCCCCTCCCGGACTTTACCCCATGCTTCGTTTGATTTCGCCCGCTTTTGTATGTCACCGTTTCATTGAATTTCAAATCTCACGTGACTCAGCCCTGGCCTCCGCTTGTCCACCTTCGTAGTCTGATTATGCCCAACCTCGCTTGCCCTTCTGTGGACGCTCTACTGAAAGAGAGGATTCTCGAGCACCATGTCTATCTAGGTGCAGAAAGAAAGCTTGAGGCCATGTGGATGACCAGTGGCACGAAGGGTGCCGGTGAGTGTTGCTTATTTCATACAAAACATCACTCATGATATGGGCGATAGCCTTCAAACGTGCTCTCCACGGGTTTGTTCTCTTGCGCGATGACCAGCCCGATTTTGTACAACCGTTCGACATTTCTAGCGGTTACTGGACTGGCATGACGCTTTTGGGATATGCGGCCACTCTTGAAGGCCAGGAAGGACTACAAGCTCAAACCGGCCATTGGTTCGAGCCTTTGGTTAAATTTCATCTGGTCAAAGTACAGGACATTTCCTCGGTGGAGTTGATTTCACAGCCTGACTTCCGTGGCGGGTAGGTGCCAGCACACACCTGTATACCTATTTTTAATCACTTCGTTTAGTGAACCCTGTCTTTGGTTGTCGGCTGAAAACTACCGATATGCACTTATGTGCCCGTTTTCTTTCTTCGAAACTCACTGGCATCTTACGCTTGCCGGGTACCTTGCCTCGCCATTTTTGCCGAGCTCATTGTCCTCTGGGTCCCCTTTTTGGTGGCCCGAGGACGCTCAGCTCCTTTGGCAACAGTTATTGAACGCAGAGCGTGTTGCCATGATGCCTGCTGTTCGCCGGGACTTGGTGATGAATAATACCTGGCATTTCGCTGGCCGATCGACCGCAAGCTCATCAAGGTCGGGCCTCGCACCTGTTCCGATTGATTGCGGCCCAACTCAGGGCATGCTTCCAGGAAAGCGATACAACGACGATCCCGGTGACTCGAGCCATGGCGCCAACGAATCGCTGCTCACAGATGCTGAGCGACGGCGCTTGACTAAGCGGTTCCGCGTTGACGACTCGAATCGACTCGATCAAGTCATGAAAGCGTCGTTGACACTTGGCGAGGTCCGGACTGATTTGACGCCCGCCGAACAACCCACGACGAATGAACCTGCTCCATTGAGGTCTTACATAAGTCAGGGCCTTGCGGATATCTGGGATCTTGGTGAACCGACCCCCGGTAGCACCTCCAAAAAGAAATCAAAGGCTTCGCATTAGTTGCGGGCGATCCTTTGGGGTATCTATGCAACTTGTGTAAATGTAATTTTTAAAAATAGTTTTCAAATGGTTTTAAAGTCGAGAGACAGTGCAATTCATACCAAATTTGGATATATATATGTGGCTGAACTCGCCGTAGAGTGGAGTTTGACCAGCACTGACATCACCACCTTTTCTAAACCTTTTAAACAACCGGGCCGTTTTGAAATTCCAATGATAATGATAAAAAAAAAAGTACCCGAGGCTGGGGGCAATTTGTCGTCAACTGAACCCTGATATAGGATCACGTGACTCATGTTGGTTATTTCCCGACTTCCACCGGCTGCCATCCCCTGCCCGCATTCACCACCCTCGCAGCCGAAATTGAAGACCGATGAACGGGCGGGGTGTGCGTACGCCACGTCTCATTAGAGCGACCCGCCCGTCGGTCATCAATATGACATCAATATCCTCGCAGGCGATACGGAATGCCAACATATGGGTGGGGTGTGCGTACGCCACGTCTCATCTGAGCGACCCACCCGTTGGCTAGACCACGACTCCATCCTCGCGGTCGACATTGAAGACCGATGAACGGGCGGGGTGTGCGTACGCCACGTCTCATTAGAGCGACCCGCCCGTCGGTCATCAATACAACATCAATATCCTCGCAGGCGATACGGAATGCCAACGCACGGGTGGGGTGTGCGTACGCCACGTCTCATCTGAGCGACCCACCCGTTGGCTAGACCACAACCCCATCCTCGCGGCCAACATTTAACTCTGATCAACGAGCGGGGTGTGCGTGCGCCACGTCCCATTCGAGCGGCCCACTCGTCGCTCACAAACACAACGCCACACCTGGAAAATACAGTGTATGCACAGCGAAGGAGTGGAAAAACGCACAAGGGCTAGGAACTATATCATGAGCTGTAGAGCTACATGCCCGATTGGTCAGTCGTCCGAGTATGAATGTGCTCGCTTCGGAAACCCTTAAAAACAGGTGACGTTACGCGCGCAAACTGGATAGGAGTCTAGTCAAATGAAGGGTAGATTGAGTATGCGCAGGCCAATAAGCAAACAGCATACTAACCGTGTATCCCGACGTGGAGCGAATTTATGCGTCGTAAAAAAGACGCATAATGGGGTTCCTCGTGTAATTCAAGTCTCACCACGTTGGTAGACTGACCCGCGAGTGATAGGAAAGGTTTCCTCCTGCGCAAACTAACAATTAGCCAGAGTCATCCGTTGGTAAACCCATGATGCCGGTTCTTTTCAGTCGACAAACGGAAAACGAAGAAAGTCCCAAGATTGAACTGAACCTTGGGGACACTAGATGCCGATTTAAGGCAGGATTACAGGAGAAGTTCCGGTCTAAAGCTGCTCAGGGTGTTGAGTAACATGCGTGTCTTTCAAGTAATCAATGCTCATTTTTACAGTTCGTAACAAAGCAATCCACATTCAGCCCAGCTCAAACTTGTGAGACCCATAACTTGGGAGCAACGCAGCGTGTGCATGGAAGAGTACATGCGATCAATAGAACAGCATGTAAGCTACGCAACAAGCAAAGTTTGATGGCATTTGCATGAAAAACAGAGAGGTTATGCATAAATGAAATAGGAGGTACGTGCGTACAATTATGTAACCAAAATACATGCGAGCCAGACCATTTCATACCAGTGCTTAATACCATCCCCCTTCTTCAAGACCATAATCATCCTTCCTGGCATACTTTCCACCAGTTTCCCACAAAATTCCGGCGTGATTGCACTCCATTCTGTTTGGGCCCGGTCCCGTAACTCTGTCACCCCAGCAGGGGGCGCTCGTAGGTACTAAGACGGCATTTTAATTCAGTCCATAGCTTTTCGGTAGGATTCAGGTCAGATGAGTAAGGAGGCCATCCTATAACCTCCATACCATGATTCTATAACCACCTAGTGCAAATGTTGGCCTGGTGAAGCACCATTCCCCCTGGTTCCAGTCCCAAATACTCCATACTCTGCACCATTTCATCCCCTGAAATCTCTACGTATCCCCCCTTTGTCAAGGTGCGCTCCGGCTTACACGAGTGTCATGTCCCCGAATAACCCATACACCCCCAAAACATGAGTGCCAACCCCCACCAAAATTGCCGGTCTCAACAACCAGCCAATGAGACAGCTCCTTTCTACCACGAACCCGCCCCCACTGAACTCGATCCGTGCCCAATCAATTGATCTTGGTCTGGTAATACCACAAGATTTGCTTCCAATCTTCAGCTGTCCATGTATAGGTGCCTCGGCATAGGCAACCCTCTCCCTTTGGCTACGGTAGATAGCTTCGACTCCTTAACCTCCTTAGCAGGCCATAACCTGACTGCTTTCATGGTGCGGCGAACTTTATGAGGGTGGATCGACTCACCACTAATGGTAGCTAGTGTTTGAGTGGCCTGGGCAGTCGATATGGAGTTGCCATGTATGACAAGGCGAACTGCATTGTGGAGGAAAGTTTGCGTGCACGGCCACCGGACTACTTGCCAAGCTCTGGGAGATGCTGGAGGGTGAAACATTGCAGTAGGCATAAATCTGAGTAACAGAATGATCAGCATCTAGCCCGGCGAGGACAGGATTGCGTTTAGAGTCGGAGGTGGCTTTAGGCATAGTGAATAAAAGGTGTAAAACTATCAGCGACCGCCAATGAAGCTTAAGCGGATCTCAATACGATCTCTGAAACCATGGAGTACTTCGCTGAGTGCAGCGGTGACATCTCGCAAGCCTGAAACCCAACAAATCAATATGAACATCCCTGTTACTTTATTTTATAAATAGCTCCGGCATTTCTGGCTCATATGTAGCCAAAGTTTACTCGTTGCTTAGCTTACATGATGTTCTATCAATCGCACGTGCTCTCATAGGCATTGGTTGCGTTGCCCCTGAGTTATGGCTCAAATAAGTTTGAGCTGGGTTGCATGTGTATTTTTTTTCGTTGCGAACTGTACTAACGCTCCACACGCTTGGTGTCGGGGACCTGGACCATGTCAATGCATGCGATGTTTCTGTCGAGGATAAGCCATTGTTGGATATTATAAGGCTAACCAGAATTCGCCTTGGTTAACAAGCATAGTGACGCCAGACACGGGTACGTTCGGGTAACCCGAAACAATTCATTGCTCTGAGTAGCTCAAAACCACTATAGTGGTGGAATTTGCGCAGAAGGGTGCGGCGCCAGATATGTGATGTGTTAAACGGACCCCGTGTTCGGTGCCGAACTACAAAGCGCTGATTGCGCTCCTCGGATATATACCGCCGCCGTTGTTTGTGCATCAAGCTAGAGCCCCTGGCCTCTGCGACTAACATTGAATATGTGCACAATATCTGTTTCTACGCTTGGCAGCATATTTGAGAGCCGTGTCCTTGGATAATGATATCTACCCGCAATGCAATTGGTTCTGTGTTGGGTGATCCCCGGGTGTGCCTGCGTGTTGCAATCGCTGTAGATTCAAACCAGCCGCAGTCCACGGGGCTGCATGCTGCGGACGATTCGCAGGGATGGTCGATGCCTGGTCGAAGATGGCTGAGTATGTAAGCAGGGCTTTCATGAAGTGGAAACGCTCACATTCAGCTTGAATGTGCACATTGTTCTGTAGTCGAAGCTTCTTTCCCCATGAGCATTGAAAGGCGCAATAATGACCTGGGTCCCGTGACGGTCCAAAAGACGCAGTGAATCCGTGAAGACCGCCAGGTGGAGTTCGTAACGACAACAGGAGGTGGTGAAAAAATAGTATGCCTCGCCGAATTTCGTCGAACTTCGATGATACTTGTTCACCCAAGTTGACGATTGGCCATGGGATGACATGCAAGAGCATATGCAATCTAATGCAGGCAGCTCAACGCCCCATGGCCTTCGACGTTCAGGAGCATGGATCCAAAGATAGCACTGGGCCTGATCTTCCCGACTTTTCCGGCTGAAAACGTACAAATCGGTGTGCTCCCGCGTCCTGGGAGATTTCAACCAGCATCGTAACAACGCTTCTTCCATGTCGAATAGAATGAATTGAGTCTGGGCGATCAGGTCTGGTAGGAATGCGGTGAAGTCCGGGCTGTACAACGAGGGTGTGGCTGGAGCAAGAATGCCGTCCCATTTTGTCCTATCAAGATGTTCAATCCATAGCCATAGGAAAAAAAAAAAGGCTGAGAACTCGCACTTCGATAAGATTTGGAGGACTTTTTTGCGTTCACTCTGCAAAAGCAGATTCACGCCGCATGCTACTACCACCAAATATGTGACCGACGACCGATCCGCCCATCCACGCATAGCGTAGTTGAAAATGTAGTCCAGGATCTCATCTGCGGACGCCCTGCCTCCTTGATCATCGGATTGATTCCACCAACCTCCTCTGGGATCGCTTTCCGTATAAAGCATACACCAGAGGTGGTAGCCTGCAGGAACAGTACTTGCGGAAGGGTAGGTCAAGCAACGGGTGAGCGGTAAAGTGAATGGTAGTACTAACCTCATGATGTCGTCGATATGATTGGGGTCGATATTTGTAAGTTGTTGAACTATCACGGCTACCTGAGCACGATAACGTGTTGGAATGGTTGCTGCGCAAGCGAAGGCAGAGACTAACCTCGATATCTAGCGGCCTGATGTTGGCTGCAATTCTCTCGGATAAAGCCTTGGCTGATGCGGTATTCGATGGCAGGTGAAAAATTGCCAATGCAAGTGCTGCTTGTTTCTTGCCAATGGTTATCCTCCGTAAACTCCTCCCTGTTTTCAGGATCGCGTACTATTTGCAGGACCTTAAGGTCAGGTGCTGGTTGGGTGAGTGTATCGAATCGGACTCACTGGCGGGACAGAGGAGGTCGGTGAGAGGCTGTAACACGTCGGGCACTTGAAAACAAAACTTTCGATATTCGTTCCAGGCGGCAGCCCAATGCAAACTTGTTGGCCCTCAGAGGAATTAAGAGTTTCCCCGATCACAGAGTAACAGTAAGCTGCAGGACACCCAGAGCAGTCAAGAAGCTCCCCGCCGTCGCCGCAAACATAGCAGTACTAGCCAGAAAGTTCAGGCGATTGCCGCTATGCCAAAAGCGCACACTCACCTCTTCATGTACTGTTAACCCGTCATTCACGACTGATTATAATCCCAAGAACAGTAAAAATTCGGTCTCCGACATGAGAACATAGTGTATGGGGCTTACCGCGGGCTCGGGTAGTTGCCACACGGCTAGACATGTTTACAAAATGCAAATGCTGTGTGAAGATTCTTAAGGCAGAGGGTCGTTAAGAGCCAATCAAAATGTGCAAAAGACTGGACGTGTGCGAATCAAATTGTCCAAACGGAACGACCAAATTTGAGCCCGGGGAAAAAATGGCGACAGTCGTGTTGGAGGTCACGTGCTGGTTTTAGGTATCTTTGCTCTGCCTGTACGCCCCTGGGCCCCTACTATTATGTACCCCTTTGCTGCTTCTCATCGTCTGTGTACCCCTGGTCTCGCTTTCCTCTTTCACTGATGCCCGGTTTATGGCGGTGAGCGGTTTGATTCTATGCCCTCGTAGCTTGTCACCTTGCTCGCAAGGTCACTTCCTGGTGCAATATCCAGCGTCTTGCATCAACATCTGCAGGGTCCCACCATAGGATCACGTGGTACTATCCGTTGGTTCGGGTTCATAAACTCCATCTCTTCCAACTCGCCTCAGCGTTCATTTCTGTACAAATTCGTGTAATTACTGCAACTAGCCAGTACGGAGTATGTAATAATTGCTCTTGCACAACGTGCTGGAACAATAACCGAGGTAGAAAGCTATTACGCTACGCTGGACTTGGTGACCCTAGACTCGGTGCTTCGAGCTTGAATGAGCTACTCCTTGCTAGGGGAAGTATGCTGCTAGATATTAGTGCCATGTTATATACCGGTGGAAGGTTCCGTATGTATCCGGTCCTGCTCTGTTTATTGTATGATATCGGATACGGATCTCCGTGCCGACGCCCCAATCAATGAGGAGATGGGTGAGCCCGCTGGATCTTGCCGCATACATGGCGAGGGTCAGTAACATTGACACACCTGATTACTTCGAAACCACCAATCTCCTATTGACTACCGGGCTTACAAACTCGGGATGGGGCGCCCACCTAATCAGCCGATTAGTGATCTATTGCTATGGTAGATAACCCACAAATGTTGCTCACCTGGCGCGTGCGGCGCGTGTGGCACGTGGGGTAGACCCCATGGGTAAACAACAGACCATCAATGACCAATTTGATCAAGCTCCCCCATAGGCCTGCATAGAAAGAGTTTTATTTCGAGTTAGACGCGTCCGGCCGGCACACAGGACGCAGACATAACCAGTGCCTGTTCACAAGATCCATGGCCACGACCTTCCAGGGTCTTATGGCGAACCCAGAGTCAAGGATATCATGCAATATGCACCACGACAAAAATTGACGGCAGAGAACAAGAAATGCCGTGTTTTTGGGGGGTCAAGTATCGTGGAGTGGTGGTGGCGAACGCAAGTGAGTATGCAAAATGTTGCTATTCCCCGACGCTTATCGAATGAGTTCGTGACCAGCTTGCGACAATCGTTCCCTTGATCATACCGCATAACTGAACGTCGTTATCGACCATGTCGGCCGGCCAGACCGCTTATTACTTTAGTGACCCCGAATAATATCGATAATCCGTGAGCCGCAAATTAAAGGTCTCAAGCATCGGCCTTGTTGGCTTACCTCCCTGTCGAGAAATATCCATATAACAAAAACAAGGTTGAAAAATCTCGTCCGTGGTGTTCAATTGTCCATCATATCCTGGAAACGGTTCTCGAAGAGCTTCAGGTCGTACCAGAAACAGAGATAGTAGCCTGATATGCGAATAAACGGTACCGGAAGGCATAGACGGTAGTCTGGGGGGTTATCCTCGACTCGAGGAGCAGTTGTAGATGTCGAGCGTGACAAAGAACTAATATCCGACGTGCCTGCAAGACCTGACACGAATGGCTAAGGGGGAGGAAAGGGGACAGGCCCATCACTCTGGGCCAATGGTGGGTGAACATACCACACCGGGATTCGGCCACGTCCCCAGTCCCCGACCTTTTTTATCAGCTCCACCAGGGACAGAAGATGATGTGGCTTGGCCAGAAAAGACCTTGGGGGATATTCATAAGTATATGAGAGACCTAATTCGGTTACACGTTTTTCAAAGCGACTCACGATTTGATGCCATTGCCCTGGCTCCATATATGAGGGTAATTTATCTACGGACACACGCGAGACGGGAACATGAAGCGGATTCAGCACGGAGGCTCCCAAGCACCGGCATATCGAAAGCAAAAGGCTTGGCGGCATCGAACAAAGTTCGGCCTCAACCACAAATAACTAAGTTCTTACGAGGCACTGCGAACCAACCCAGCTAGAATGGACTCTTACCAGGGGCGCTCAATTCCCCAGGGCAGAAAACTACGTGTCGCGCTCGGCAAAGATGAGGATGAACCGTTCTACCTGAGTTGGGAGCCGGCTGGCGATCGTGGGCAACTTGAGATGGACGTGGCGACGATGGCGGTGTAGGCGGGCGGCGGCGTGAGCAAGCACGACGAGTCGAACGACGAGGAAGAGGGCTACTCAGCAAAATAACAATCTTATCCGGAGATCTTCAGAGCTCTCCGGAGCCCAGGAGTAGGAGACCTCCCCCCCAAAAATCCAGAGACTACTAGAGAGCCCTCCTAATCTCCCAGTCCTCGTCTCAGGACCCAGAGTGCTCGTGATCATATGCTCCTGATGTTCTCTGGTGATAGAGAGCATTCGGGAGATAACCGTGTCTCCGGAGCACAGGACTGTTTTGTCGACGGAGGACGAAGACCAAAATCGCTTTCCAGGTCGGATGCAAACAGCTCCGGATGCAAGGCAACACATGGTTGATCCCAACTACACACCACAAATACCAGGTGTGGCGTCGACTCCGCTCGGGACATGATACGCTGCCACTTAACCCTGAATGGCCACAGCGAGAGGTTGTCTAGGCTCATTCGAAGAGTAAGGACTACGGTAGCGTTTTCGACATTGCCCTATTTATTCAAGATCGTGAGCAGTTCGGTCTCTATCATGGGCCCACGTCTGTCAAGTAGCCCTCATAGCTCACCTAACGCTTGGTCTACAGGGTACCACACCCGTCATGTCCGCACCATTCTTTTTCTACGCTAAGGCTCCTGTACCTCTGTTCCGATCCACTCATGTCAGCCAAACTGTTTAGGCCTCTTTCTACCTCGATTTCTCCACAAAATCAAATGCACTCAGCGTCCCGGATGCATGGATTTGATGGCATGCATCGCGCGACAGTCATTTCTACCTGCGACCTTGCGTGCCACCTCGCGCCGCAACACGGACATCAGGGCCTTGGGCTTCAGCTCCGTTCGCTTCCTGGTCTCCTTGCCCATGACTAGTATTCTCGGCTTGACAGCTATTATGGCGGTTCATATATCCTCGTTGTGCACTGCCGCACCGCGCGTCAAAGTTGACTTGTGATTAGGTGCGTTTCTGATCTTGCCCCGCGCATTATGATGTTAACGTTATGATTCATGCAGCTCGGTCCTGTGCGCCCCTATTCATGACCATTATGTAGAACTGCTAGAATGTAATAGAATGCACTAGAATAGTGAGTCAGTAATCGAGTCAAGTTTATGCGCAGTATATGCGCAGTCAATGACTCATGACTCGATGTGAATTGTAGGGTATAAATAGGGGCGCTGGCGCACCCTCTCGTACCCATCTTTCTCGCACACACATTCTTTTGTATCTTTCTTTTATTACGATTCAATATACATTTTTGTTTCTACACATTAGGCGCCTGCTGTCCCACCCCACCCACGAAGTTTGGTGGCGCTGAGACCCATGAGACCCCGAACCAAACACGAGTGTGAAACGCTCCAGTTATATTATTATTTTTACTCATCATGTCTGCGATTTTGATTGTACCTCCGACTCTACAATCGCTCTACTATCCAATGCACCATGTAACCTTTTATCCATAACTGGCCTACGGCGCCAGGAGCAAGTGCCTGCTTGTTTTTGTTGATTTGCTCCCTTTCTAAATGCCCGTGCCATTCTGACGCACTCTTGATTGCTTCTTACCCACTACAGTGTCGTGTTAGCCGTACTATGGCTCTCGGGTTTAGCTTGCGCGGAATGAGCCGCGTGTGTCCAGTACCGCAAGTTTTTATTGGTCCCGTCGGACATTGCCTCTCACGAATTGTGTTTCAAAAGATATACGGGGCGAGAGAACTACCGTTCGTCCCCTTAATCTCCACTACTGGCTATACGCTGGCAAGCACCTAGTCCATGTGTTGATTTTGTGGATTTTTCTATAGGGTTCTAATAGAGCTAACTCGAATCTGACAGTACGCATGCCGGTGTCCTAACGACGACTTACTGCACGCAATGCGGTGGGTATCGTACACACATGACGGTGCGGCGACATCACGACCTAGTCTGTCAAGCTCTCACAAGTAATTTGCATGTAGCGACCCTGGCTCTTGTCGCTACTAGCGCGCCTGAAATTCACGGAACCCTCTTGCTACCCTACCGTCCTTTCGTGGCCAACCTAGCGCTTTATGACCACCCCCTCCTATCCCTCAGGAGTCCGAACTATCCCGACACCGCGACGACCAATATGGTACCCCCAGTACAGGACCATCCGCTTGTTCCAACCATCTCAAAGCTTCATCATCCGGATGCTGCGGGATTAGACAAACCGGAATGGCTGGGGTTCTGAGATTCTGCGCCCTAGCTCTAATACAGTGCCCAGCAAAACTGGTCAAATAAACCAGTTGCTCAGAACATAAAGCCATTATCTCGGCATGGAGACTACATATGACGTTGTATTATAGGTCAAGTGAAAGCTGCTCATGTGGGCTATTGAACGCATGTAGTTACATTCCAATAGCTCCAAAAATGATAGAGTAATGGGTGAACCAAAATGATGGGTCATTTGACCAGTTTTTCTGCGTACGTCAGAGCCCTGAGAACTTCCCCCCAGTACTTTCCACACCGTGGACTAGACTATAGGCAGGGCTTATATTCCACTAGTGCTTGTTGAGAGCCATCATATCCCAAGTATTCAAACTTCTGCTTGCCTGCATGCTGAAATTTGAATGAATTTAGAGTATTTTATAGGACACAAGAATTTCAGCCTCATTTACCCATGTCTGTTGAGCCTAGCAGCATAATTATGAGCTCTGCAGACATCTAGCAGCCCCAGCTTACATATCAAATAGCATATAGGATGCAGCTGGTCTAATTGGGGGTGCTTTGACTGAATGAAGGGCAAACATGGGGGGTGGTGTGGGCATATAAATGGTGTTTCCACCACACTGAGGTATCAAAGGAGGATAGAAGTTGTGTGGAATAATAGCACTCCAGGATAGGAGTCCACACTACACAGGACTAAGAGCTCTGAGGGCTGGACATGCACTACACCTATAGTTTTCTTCGAATATCTGGTTTTTACTAGTAGAATTGGCTTGAAATTTGTTACCCGCCTGTTTCATCCATGTCCAGCCCCCAGAGCTCACTTTTCTCTCGAACCAATCAAGGGCAGCCATTTGGGGGGGGGGGGGGGCAGCTGGAGTTGACACCCGCGTGGCCTTTCGCAGATTATCAAAGTCAAGGTCGGACGATGCCCT
>WSTG01000038.1:28631-44524 GCA_019616325.1 Ceratobasidium sp. 394 | reverse complement strand
ACCCTTATGTTTATACACCAAATACTCCCTCGACATCCAACAACCCATCTCAGCCTACGCCTAGTCGCCCCCGTGGTCGCCCAAAGAACAAGGATCAGTTCCAGATGTATCTGGGACTGCCGGCAAAGAAGTAGAGGTTGGAGGAGTGGGCAGAGAAGTTTGTGGTAGTGGAGCATTGTCGTTGTATTCCAGTTTGTCTGAAATTGCTCCAAAAAACATTTCGCGTTTCTCTGCGGATTCTGTCAATTTTTTCTCCTTGAGTGCCTGAGTTCCAGCTGCCATGCAGTCCTTGACAGTGTCGCTTGGGTCGATTGATCGATTGGGTACTTCAATATGGATGTTGGCAGCTTGGTGCAACCGCATGAGTGCTTGGACATCGCTCTCACGCTTTGGGTCCTTGTGGATATGTGAACGGGTTTGCCCAAGTACACTGGCTCACAAATGAAATGCAGCACGTAACCGCACCGACTTGTGGCCGTCATTGCTCGCCAACGGGGGTAAATGGGGTTTAGGACTATTAGTATTATATGTACATACAGACTAAAGGTATACATGTACTAATTTTCAGACCGCCTAGATGGATGTAAGCCGAGAAACAAGCAGTTGAACACATGAGGGTGCTGCAACACATTTGGAAATTGGGCATCCCCCCAATCTTGCAGCACATCTCCTGCAGTTCTGCATCGAATTTGATCATTCAAAGTGCTCTAGACTGTGCCCAGGTGGGGTAGGTACCATTCAAAGCATATAACTGGCTAGTTGCACCTTATTTAATAGTGCTGTAGTGAATATCTGTACATATCCCCTAGCAGCCATATCCTCCTTGCTGCACAGTGTTGAGAGGTCCTGTGAAACATACAGAGCCTTATATACCATTAGAGAGCATTCAAAAATATATTGAGCATGTAATACTACTATTATGCTTGAGCATATACACCACAGAAGGGTTTGTACTGAAGGTGCGCATATACCCCTATTTTTATTTCCCCTGTAAATGGCCACTGTGTGAATGAATCTGGCTGGGATTTGGCATACTAGAGCGCTATATGCCACTCATGTTATAGCCCAAGTTTGACTCTTGTAGCTCTGCTACTCCAAAAGTTATGGACTATGTACCACTAAGGTGACCTCAAAACCCAAAGTTTCTATAATAGAATTTCCTAGAATCAGCAAAATCCAGATGGTATAGTGACAATATTTTATGTCAAGATGATTGAGCGTTCACGCTCTCACACACACAAAGATCCGCATCATGACCTCGACCTTACTTGTCTCATTAACTCCCACCGGGAGCGTCACTTGCATGAGCATGTACCAGGCCGCAAGCTAAACTCCAAGCGAGATCAGTCGGTTGACTTTATGGCTTGGGGTGTTCAAATGGTGCGAGACAATGCTTGGCTCGAGACTTATGCAGAAGACAAGGCAGTATACTACAAACACCAGGCCGACGAAGAGATTTATAGCGATAATGATACACCTACCCCATTGCCTCCACACTCTCCACCGACTACACGCCCACACACACCACAGCATCCAACGCTTGCCCAACACTCGCTGTAATCACTCCAAGTCAAGAGCACCCAGCCAATGGCTTGGTCCTGCTTCTGCCTCTGGCCTCGGGGCCACCATTTTGGGACGGATTCGGCGACGGTGGCTAGTTGGAGTGGGATTTGGCAGGTCTAGGAGGAGTGTTTGATTATCGGCAGTGCAAAGATTTGGTTGTGTGTTATGTATGTCGTGTTTATATTGCAAAAGATGATCCTCCATCAATGCGAGTGATGAACGAGTGTGTGTGGCTTTCTGTGGAGTTGCTTCTGTGTTAACAGCGGCTGGGGACACTGACTGCAGTGGCTGGGATTGTTTGAAGGGTGGCCTAGATGGAGTGCCGACAGGAGTGACTTGGGCTTGCCAATCGAACATTGTTCCTTGAGTATCGGGAGTTGCTGCTATTGGACTTGTGCGCCAGGTGAGTATGCACTCCCCAATGCTGCCACCAACTTCGCGTATCATATCATCTTGTATCTTGGCATCGTTGGCTTCAGTTTTGCTAACTTGACTTGCCACATCCTTCTTTGCGGCCTGTGGTGTCCTAGGCACATCACGCTGTGGCCTTGATGTGTTTGCCCAACCTTTCTTTGCTGTACGAGTCGCCAGGGCCTCGGTATTCCTGTCATCCTCAGTTGTCTGGATATTCATCAGCAGGTCAAGGACTTCCTGGCGCCAAGACTCGCGAGCAGGCCAACAAGTTTCCGGAGCATCAAATGCACCAATATCTTGAAGTCCACGGGTGTGTGTGATGTTTTTCAGTTCGGTGTCCGTCATTATTTGCTGAATTGGCGTATCAAGGTCCTCTGAGTGGTGCACAAAAGTCTCCCAGCGCCAGTTCTGCAATGCTTCAAGATACGGTGCCAGCTCCTTCCCTTGGTGAACCATTCAATCCACTTGCTTGCGTCTCCAGCTTTGAGTGGCGCCTTGCGTGTCTTGGGTCTCCTCGTATGTCTCCTCAGTAGGGACATCCCTTGGTCGCTCATCTCAATGTATATCCACAGTATCCAGGCTTTCTTGTGCTGCACGTGGTGTCATGGCCTAGACCATGAGCACGGATTATATTCTATTTTCTATCATTTATTTAATTAGATATATATGCGCATTATTTACATCATGTGACCTGGGACTGTTCTGTAACGATCATGTGACTTGACATGTAACGGCTGATCCTAGTAGTTGAGATGAGACGCATATAGTTCCCGTGTCCCTTAGATAGTTTCCCATAGATACTGAGCTGAGATGTAGACATTGTGGAATATATAAGGTAGAGTCTGAGAGCCTTAAGCCTCAGAACTCGACCACTTGCCAACTCTTGCCTCTCCTACCCATCTACCCCTTACATACCTCATTAAGGTCCCTGTTTGGGTTTTGCCTCAGCTCTTAAGCAAAAGGCCTTTACTCTTGAGTGTGTCGTCACCAACCCATCCCATCCTATCCTTTCCCCACTTAGGCTTGACCTCTGTTGGGTTCCTACTGGCCATTTAGCCTGTTAGGTTTTCCTTGTGTAGTTGGGCTTGACACGTGGCTCCCAGCGGGCGCGTCTCGCCACACAGTTGTAGCATCCACCAACCTCAATGCAGGGTATATGCTCGGGCCCACCGAACTCTGCATCGAGGACTTCAACAAGACAGTTCGGCGTCATCAAATAGCGGGCTAAAGCAAGGTCCATGGGAGGTCGTCCAGTCTTCTTCCTGCACTGCAATCTGTTGTTTCGTCAGTAAAATAGTGCTTTGCTCCGGAGACCTTAATATCTCTGGAAAGATCTCTATCACAAATGAGCATCAGGAGCCTGGGGTATTATGCCCCGGGGCACTCCGGAGCGTTCCTGAGACAAGCACTTGGAGATCAGGAGAGATCAGGAGTGCTCCGGACCAGTGGAGCTCTCAACTGACTCTCCGGAGTGTTCTCCTGAGTGCTCCGGATTTGGGGGGGTGGCTCCACCCGCTCGTGCACTTCGGAGATCTCTGGAGATCTCCGGATAAAACTGATATTTTGCTGAGTTGTCCCAGTTCTGCCCTGTCCTGGCTGCTCTGCCCGCTCGTTGTCTTGTGTCTCCTCTGGTTCCTCCACCTTGTCATCTGAGCGCCCCCCATTGTCCCGTTCTTCCTCGTCGTCCCTAGGATCCCCATCGTGTTCACTCTGGCTGTCCTCGTGCTCCTTATTGCTCTGTTCTTGATCAACATCAGTTTCAATTCGTGTCATCCTATCACCCGCATCGGCACAAATCCTCAGTGCTTTTTGGTACGTCCGTGGGGGAACCATTGTGATACACACACCAGTAAGCCCTTTTTGCCTTCCAGCCCAACCCAATTGCAGCAAGCTGGTCATCATGTCCTCGGGTGGGAGGTACCTACTGAATCACCTGCTTGATGTTTGGGGAATCGGCACCCTACAAACATTTGTCGACATCCAAAGCACACATTAGGCTACAGGTGACACTACATACCATTGTTAGAGCCTCCACGCTGACTAGAACCTGTGTCTTCCTTTGCCTAAAGCGTCTCACCATCTGGTCCTTGGCGACTTTCTTCCGTAACGAATGATAAATTCAACTTTCCGTCTTGCTTCATCCCCTGAAACGCCTAAATGTGTCCGCAAGGCATCCGCAACACGGTGCGCATCAGCTCGTGACTCGACAAAGACGATTTTCAGCAGAACCTCTTTGTCGGGAGAAGGAGATTTGGGGAAGAACTGAACAATCTCGCTGTAAGATTGCTTTCTGCCTGTCATTTGCACGATCTTGTGGCAGAGGTCGGGCCGGAAACACCCCATGTTAAGGTATCTGTATTTCTTCATGCAGACCGCACCAGTAATCGCTGTCTTGACTCATTCTGGGCAGGTTGCAGTGACTGCAACAAACACTGTCTGTTCAGGCAAGAATACTCGCATACGGCCAATCTCCTTGTAGTCCTTTCAAAACGCTGATGCTGTTCCCCATGTGTAGATACAGTGTGCTTCATCAATAGCAACAACATGACATTTGTTTGTGCCTAAGTTTCCGCAACATAATACATTTCCGGAGCTTGTTGCTGTCGCCAAAGGCCTCGGGTGACGATATAACGACTTGGTAGTCGCCATTTTCGATGTCCTGTGGTGTGTGTAAGCGGACATGGCACTTGAAGCGGTTCAGGGGCAATAAATTACCTCCAGGAGCTTGTCGTTGAGTGTGTGAGCATTAACGGCGATAGCATGGAGTTTGTAGGCTCTAAACTGCTCAGCCAGCTGCTCTTCGATGTAGTTCAGGAGGGAAACAATCCAGGTCATGGTGTTCAGGGGGTCGTACAGTGTAGCCAGCACCAATAGCAGCGATTTGCCAGATCCTGTCGGTGCAATACATAAAACATCGAGCCCTTTGAGTGCCCAGAGGGTGCATTTGACCTGGAAGTCTTCTAGATCGAACCCAGAAGCATCTTTGCCCGCTGTTTCGATGCGCTCGCGGTTGGTTAGGGGTGTGGGGGCCTCAATATCCATAGAGTGGTCTAGGAGGAACCAAGCAGTTCAGAAAATTTACTCGAGCCTCAGCGCTGCCAGGGGAGTCACTATGCAAAGTTTCAGATCTAGATCTCAAGAATTGGCAAGTGTAGCGGGAGTGCAAAGGCTGCGCATAGGGGTACTGGATGAGCCCGGATGCAAATTCTCGCTCAACCTCGCGCTCGCGCACGCCCCCTCACAACCAAGTAAGTATAATATTTCAGCTTTCTTTTTGCACGGTCACTCATTTTCGATGTCTGGCTGCAATATTTATTATTTAATGTAGCGAAAATAACCAGGTTTCGGAGCGATAGAGCGGCGCCTTTTGAGGGTCCATCCACAAGGACAAATGTTCTCAGCCCTCGCGGAGGTGCCCATCCCACAATCAAAAGCGCCGTCCAAAAGAGGGCTTGGTTCCAGGCTAAGGCACAAACTAACCGAACACCCAACTCCTCCACTTGAAAGCGGGACGCTAAGCTTGCTAACACCAGCATTCAAAGTCTTGATCCCAGAATTGTTGGCTCCCGAATAGCAATTGATTTGCGCAGGCGCCGTCAGGAACACTGGTCCAATTGTCAACATCTGTCGGAATAAAAGAAGTAATAGGCTCGGGCTTACCAGAAACGTATAACAATTCATCTGCCCAGTCAGCATTTTGCACCGGGCCGATACCATCAGAGTTGCAGACGTTCGAGTTTTTGGGCTGCGAGCGAGCCCACATATACACTCTAGAGAATTTGTTAGTAGACGATTCTCGACTAACAATATCGACTTGCTTATCGTGTGCGATGGCCGGTGTGACGCCAATCTTGAACCAGGTGGCATAGTAAAAAGTGAGGTCGGTCCAAGCTAAGAGTGTGTTAGCGCAATCGATCATATTGTGACCAATGCTCTTACCAGAGTGGTCCGTATTGGCATTTACATAATTTGTATTCACAGGAATGCTCCCTGTTAGAGGTCCGGTGTACTGGGGAAAATGGAATCAACTCGGCTAGCTCACGGAAAGACAGGATGACCTACATGGGATTCCCCATAGTCATTCCAACTCCCTATTTCTATAAACGACAACAAGGCATGATTTTGAATAAGTTGTTCCTAGCGCCCACGATACATGAAGTTATTGCCTCAAAGGTAACAGTTGATAGAGCTCTGTACTCCAAATCAATAGAATGAGTGGCCATTTAGGTAGAATCAAGCGAATTAACCTACATCCCCCGGGTGATGGGCAAAGAACCAGGGTGAAACCATCGTCATATACCCTTGACCAGTTCTAAGATGTTGCAAATACCAAGCGTCGTCCGCCCTATGTTGTGACCTACCCAGGGAAGACCCATATTTTCTTTATTTTTCGGGACTTAGCCGTCACCGTCTAAGTCAAATCCCATGACCCACAACCACCATAACCCGTAACGTAACACCGACTACAGGTAATCTCTCCCTGGTAATGCTGTAGTCAGTAGTCACCTGTCACGTGACCCACAACCACCGTAACCCATAACGTAACACTGACTACAGGTAATCTCTCCCTGGTAATGCTGTAGTCAGTAGTCACCTGCCACGTGACCACGACTAACCACGTGACCCTAGGATTACAAAGCGGCTCTTATAAGATTCGGAGCCGCGCTAAAGTCAGTAGTCACTACACGTGACCATTCCCACGCAGTGCACGTGACCTAGCTGCGGACTGCGGACTGCGGACTTCAATGTATATAAGAAAGAACAAGAGCAAGATGGCGCCCCATCTTGCTTTATCTCGTCTACCACAGTGACTTGTAACACACTTAGAATACACGAATACGAACAGAGCTTTAGCATTACAAACGATATTAGAACCTCGTAGAGGCAGTACAGAATAGAACGACCACTCCTTGAGCCAAGAACCACGGAACCAGAACAGGTCACGACATTATAAAGCAAGATTATTGCTCAACCAGTGGAACATTAGAGAACGAACATGAGTAAACCAGTAACTAGAACCAGTAGCCGAGCGGAGGGGGCACCACCCCTACTCGGACCACTACCAGACCCAGTGAGGTCCAGAACGGTACCGCCACCGGACCCTCCTATCCTCTCGCAGACCGAACCCCTACAACCCAAACCCAGCAGGGTTATGCCGGGCCACCTCCTGTTCGGTCTATCACCCCCCGTACCCCCCGAGGGAGACAACTCGATCCAGATAGTGGACGACATGACCCAAGTAATCAACGATCACCTGCAACAGTCACCCATCGAAGCCCCAGAAGACGCAGATGCCACGACTACGGAGATCCGATCCCTGCAAGCCCTAGTATCGGGATCTCAGCCACGGGTTATCCCCACGGAGGCTGTCCAACAGATGATCGTCGTCATGGGTGAAGGGCTCAAGGCACTACAGGTTAACCTATCCAAAGAAGTTATAGCCACGCAACAAACCACGAGCCTGGTCCACGCACAGGGTTCACGACAAGAGACTGAACTCAAAGACGGTTTCAGAAGGGTAGAAAGGGACACGAACCTCATCGCCGCGAACACGCAAAGGGTGCACGAGCAAATGCAGACCCAGACCGGGACCCTCGTCGCCATGGACACGGTACTAGACCGTGTCCTTAAAGACATAAACGCGAGGATAACCAAAGTACAAGAGACCATGGACGCCGCACGAAGGGAATCCGGTTCAGGCACCGACAACCGAGGCCTGAACGACTCCCTCAAGGCCATCAACGACGTCCTTAGGTCCCAGGGAATCAAGCTAGATACCATCGAGGAGCTCATGCAGGTAGTAGAGGAACGAGGATCCCAAACCACACGAGAGGAACACGAACCACCAACACGAAGGGCATGGGAACCCACCCGGGAAGTACATACTACACCGGAACGGAGGTCGGATCGCATGAGCCCCTTAGGCGACCCACAGGCAGAATCCACGGCTAGGATCCCAGAACGCACGACGCGCAGGCGAGCCTCTTTCCGAGCCCCCAGCCCATCTGACCGAAGCCCAAGCCCGACGCCAAGGAAGCCCAATTTACCTAAGGAGGCGAGGGCCAGGCGACCGGACAAGTTCAATGGAAAAAGGGGAAGGGAAGCAGAAGCATTCCTCACAAAGATGGAAGCCCACTTTGCAGATTATGAAGACTTCGCCATTGACGACACCAGAAAGATCCGGAATATGCTTACGAATATTGCAGAAGGGAAGGCCGACGATTGGGCCCAACCACTGCTACAAAAGCTTCTTCAAAACGAAAGCCACGAATTCTTCCAAAACTGGCAAGTCTTCAGGAAGGCTTTCCTTGACTCGTTCGCAGACCCCGTCAAAAAAGAAAAGGCGGTCAGGGAGCTGTCAACCCTCAAACAGACCAAGAGCGCGCAGGATTACGCCACTAACTTCCGAACATTGGCCCTTGAAGTCAATTGGAACGAGGAAGCGCTTATAGATAGGTTTAAGGAGGGACTGAAACCGGAGGTGCGGGCAGAGGTAACCAGGATGGCTATCTACTCCAGCTCCAGTACCGACAACTGGACGCTCGACAACTGGGTAATCTTCGCAGGCAAAGCCGACGATATGGTATTCACCAACGCTCGGAACAGTCACAGAAAGGAGAACCAGGACCAAAGTAGTCATAATACGCCCAATACGGACCGTGGCAAAGCCGCCACTGTCTCCAAACCCTCCGCCTCGAGCATAGTCAAAATCCCCGACGAAGAAAAGAAGCGACGCAGAGAGAAAGGTCTCTGTCTAAAATGCGCGAAGCCCAGACACATGATGAAACACTGCAAGGGCAAGTGGACCTATGATGTGAATGCTAACACAGATACTGTCAAGGGCAAAGCGGCCAAAACGCCATCAGAATACTCATCAGATTCGGAAAACGAGTAAGGGACCCAGCGGCCATGTCCGGGCATCCCGAGAAACAGACTCCACCGCATGTATGTTACCTCAAGAAATCAGATAACCAGTCAACAATATACATTGCGGTGGAGGGAATCATGGACCCAGTAAAGACCCTGATCAACTCCGGATCTACTAGAAACTTCATGGACGTAGATTACGCGGAGGAGAAGGGAGTAACAACAGAACCACTTTGCTTCCCAAAGAAGGTAATAGCTATAGACGGGAAGGAAGTGGAAGAACCAATCACAAAGAAGGTCACCCTAAGGATAGACATGGAAGGAAAAACGCTTGACTGCGACTTCTATATACTACCCCTAGGGGACACAGAACTTATACTAGGACGGGACTGGCTGCGGAACGCCAAACCGATCATTGACTGGAGCGACCTAAGCATCACTTACCGGGAAGAGGTCCAAGGCAAGGAAGCAAAGCTTCAAGACGAGCCGGCGATACCCGAGAGTATAACCGACTTCGTGGACCTCTTCCAAGAAGATGGTTTTAGCAAACTTCCAGAACATAGACCGTACGATTGCAGTATAGAATTTCAGGAAGGTGCCGAGTTACCGAAACCGGCTAAGACATACCCGATGTCACCTATCGAATCCAGAGCGCTCAAGGAGTACTTGGATAAGGAACTCAAGGACGGAAAGATAAGACCTAGCTCTTCCAGTATAGCCGCCCCATGCTTCTACGTCAAGAAAGTGGATGGGGGCCTACGACTAGTCGTGGACTATTGAAAACTGAACGCTATCACCAAGCCGGACCAATTCCCCATGCCTGTTCAGGCAGACCTGATAGAGAAATTCAAGGAGGCGAAAATCTTCTCAAAAATGGACATCCGGTGGGGATTCAACAACATCAGGATCAGGGGAGGAGACGAATGGAAGACTGCCTTCAGAACTAAGGAAGGTCTCTTCGAATACCTAGTAATGCCATTCGGGATCAGGAACGGACCGGCCACTTTCCAACGGTTAATGAATCATATCTTCCACGACCTTATCGACGTTACAATGGTTGTGTATATGGACGATATAGTGGTCTTCTCCTCTAACGTAGAAGAGCACACTGAACATCTCTGGGAAGTCCTTCACCGGTTAAGGGCGAACCACCTCTTCCTCAAGCCTCATAAGTGCAATTTTTACACCACTACTACGGATTTCACCGGAATAGTAGTCTCACCAGAAGGAGTCTCCATGGAGAAGAAGAAGGTCCAAGCGATAGAAGAATGGAAACCACCCACTACTGTCAAGCAACTACAATCCTTCCTGGGATTCGCTAACTTTTACAGGAGATTTGTTCAAGACTTTAGTAAGATAGCCAAGCCGCTTACCGAACTAACCCGAAAGGGTACTAAATGGGAATGGTCCACAAACCACGAAGAAGCCTTCACGGAGATTAAAAAAAGGATTGGACTGCAACCAGTACTAATACACCCCGACCCGGAAAAGCCGTATTACCTAGAAACGGATGCTTTGGGCGTCACTATGGGAGCCATACTGAGCCAGAAGGGAGACGATGATAGAATGCACCCTATAGCCTTCATGTCAAGGGGCTTCACTCCTCCGGAAAGGAACTACGATACTCACGATAAGGAGTTATTGGCGATAATTCAAGCCCTCCTGGAGTGGAGACTACACTTAGAAGGAACGATCATCCCAGTAACGGTATACACAGATCACCGGAACCTGCAATACTGGCAAGAAGCCCAAGTCTGGAATAGGAGACACGCTAGGTGGCATACCTTGCTAGGGGCTTTCAACTTCCACATCGTTTATAGACCCGGAAAGATGTCCACCAAACCGGATGCACTCTCCAGGAGACACGACCATAGCGACGTACCCAACCCCCCAATGGTAATGCTACCAACGGAGAGATTCATTGGATTCAACGCGTCCATGAAAATAGACCTGATACAGGACATTAGAGAAGCCCAACTCGAGGATCCTTCACTAACTGAACTAATCTCTAGCACCCAGAATAAAGACCAACTACCCCCTTCGGTCAGGAAGCAGTTCGATAAGTACGAATGGAGAGAAGACCTGCTTTGGTATAAAGGACGAATATACGTACCCGAGGACAAGGACATCAGAAGAAACCTACTGGAAACATACCACGACTCCAAGATTGCCGGGCATCAGGGCCAGGCCCGAACCCTAGACCTGGTTAAGAAAGGATACTACTGGCCCGGAATGAAAGCTCAAGTAAACCGATTCGTCGACTCCTGCCGAGTCTGTGGAAGGGCTAAGTCCCATAACACCACGGTACAACAAAAACCCCTGGATATTCCGAACAAACCCTGGAAAGCCATCGAATACGACCTTATCGTAAAGCTACCCCCATCAAAGGGGTACAATAGCATCCTAACAGTGGTAGACCGCTTCTCCAAACAGGCGCATTTCATACCCTGCCAAGAAACAATCTCGGCCGAGGAAATGGCGGAACTATTCATTAGGGAAGTGTGGAAGCTACACGGCACCCCCAAATCGACGGTATCGGACCGAGGGAGAGTCTTCAATAATATTTTCATTAGGACCCTGTATAAGAAGCTCGGGATACAGCCGAGCTTCTCTACAGCCTACCACCCTCAGACAGACGGATTGTCCGAAAGGACAAACCAGTGGGTAGAAGGATACCTTAGAACCTTCTGCGGGTATCAACAAAACGACTGGGCTGATTGGCTGCCCATAGCCGAATTTTGCCACAACAATCATAAGAACCAGGCCACCGGGTTGTCAGCCTTCCAAGTAGTATACGGCCTAGATCCTGAGTGGGTTAACGAGCCCCCACCAAGCCTGGAAGGCAAAGGGGAAAGCCAGACAGCCACTTCCAAAGCACTCTCCATGCAGCGAATATGGGACGAGGCCAAAGCCTCTATGGAGATACGAAAGGAAGAAGCGAAACCGACTAAGGGACTTGAAGTGGGACAGAAGGTCTGGCTATCCCTTGTTAACATAAGGTCAAAGTGACCATCAAAGAAGCTAGACAACCGGAGCGGCGGCCCCTTCACCATCACGGAGAAAATATCCTCGCATGCTTACCGGTTGGAACTCCCACAGTCTATGAAGATCCATAACGTCTTCCATATCGGGCTCCTGTCGCCGGTAGCACCGGATACCGACTTCGACAGGATACAACCGAAAATGGCCCCCATCATTACGGAATCAGGAGAAGAAGAGTACAACGTGGAACAGATATTGGATTGGCGGATGAATGGCAAGAAGCCTCAGTATCTAATCCGATGGGAAGGCTATGACCCGTCAGAAGATTCTTGGGAATCTATCGACAAATTTGCAGGAATGAATGACTTCCTGGATGACTTGCGCTCACGAGATGACTCCGCCCCAATGCCGTACCAATGGGAACAGCACGACGGCACAGCAATGCCGTACAAAAAGGGAATAAAAGAAAAAAGAGGAAGGTATATAAAGGCCCCAAGGGAACGCCCAAAAGACAACCCTGCTGAGGAACCTCTCGCGCACACACCATATGTCTTACTACTACAACTACATGCCTGCCGACCGAACACCCGCCAATAGATTTACGCGGGAACTTAGGGTCCCTACCCCGCACCCGAAGACAGCACAGGAGCTTCTTATCAAAGCGAAACGATACGCCAACAGGCTACTACCAGGGTCCATACTGGACCACATACCTACTAGAGACCGAGACATCAGCTACTGGGTCCCGCAAAGTCGCTACGACCCTGAACTAGGCCAAGTCCACGAAGACTGGTACTACGACCCTATACGAGGTCCGCTACGATGGTGCCACTCCGGAGCCCCAAAGTCTAAAACGAAACTTAGAAGTACTAGGATGTATGTGATGGAAGGGTTAGTAGCAGGAAACGTCGACGCCTTAATCAAAGGGGTAAAATGCAAGAAGGAAAAGGAGGCCCGCCAACAGAGGGAATTAGAGAAGGAATGGGAACTCTCCGGCATAGTGGGGAAAAGCGTGAATGACGAACTTGAACGCATCGCAAAACTGGACCCTACTCCCTTCTGGGGTTCCCTATCTCAACTGAAGGACGAGGAAATGTACGACTTGATCGTCGCGAAGGAAGCGACGAAATTGGACTTCACCACCTGGCTGTACCTGCGGGAAGCCGAGGAAAATATGAAGATTCTAGAGGGAAGCCTCAAGTCCATGACCTTCAAAGAAGAAAACCCGTACGAAGGCATGCCTCCCTTGATAGGCCAAGAGGAGCTACATCAAATAGAGGAGGAAGGGAAGAGCGATATCCCTATTCAAGGGGTAGCAGGACCCTCGCAACGATACGAGGACCCTATTGAGTGGGAATAGAAGTCGACAACGAAAATTTTCTGCTCTCAATGTTACCGGTTAGCAAAGAGTAACAAATAGATGTGCTGGACTATATAGAGGGACGTAAGAGACAACAGAACCGCTATCAAAAGCGCACTACCCCTCCATACTCTCATACGCGCACCCCTCATTACCAATATGTACTCCAGCTCGCCTTCTTCCACCACCACTACCCGCGTTGCTATCACGTGGGTGACGGACTGCATCCGCGAATGGAAGGCGGGAGTCCCCCGTGGCTACTGGGGATGCCTCCGTGAGATCACGGAGAAGGAGGTTTACGACCTCGTCGCGGCAAGGATGCCGAACAAAGACGAATTTCGGGACTGGCTGTCCCACAAGGCACTAGCATGGGCGGAGTGTAGGGAGGAGGATACTACGACCCTGAAGGTTAGGATCGAGACGGAACAGGTAGAGGGAAGATTCTAAGGGGTTCCCAAAGGCGAAGGTTGCTATACACAATGTATATATGTATAGTATAAAAAGCCTACTTCCTCACTACAGGGCGGAAGGGAGCGTACAAACGGCTCGGCTCCCCCCGAGGACCCACACCAGACCCTGCATCTCTCACGCGAGGGTCCAAAGTAACCAACCCGCTCTCACGCCCCTTAAAAGTCCACGCCCAAGGGCCTGAGCGCGACGACGACGCTCCTCCAATCCGCAGCCTCTTAGAATCGTCCCTTGGGGGAAGACCTTCGGCCTTTCTCTTCACGGGATGCTTCCACAGCGCCTCCCCGCCGGACGTCTCCGCGAGAAAGTTCGAAAGAGTGGGCGCAAAGACCTCCCCCTTATCCGGCGGAGGAGAGGGCGATGGGGAACGTTCCCACCGCACCTTCTCTTCGTCCTCACACCCTCACAAGTCCTTAGAACAAAGGAAGAAATCCAAAAGGACGACTTACCGGCATCACCCCACCAACGCCAAAGGCCCTCACCGACCCCACCCTCGAAGTCTTCAAGGGTCGTGTCACATATGGAGTTACAGAAGGGGCAATAATCCCCCTCAGGAAACCACTCGCAATGGCAGTTAAAGACATCCCACTGAAGAGTGATAGTACGCATTATGTCAAGAAGAGGTAGAGGAGGTATGGAATCAAGGTCACTGTACCCACCAACTTTATCCCCTCTCTAGACTCCCACGAAAACCCTTAGAACTTCCACATGAACATAGGAAAGAATTTTCTATTACAGGGGGCCCTTGACTACCGTCCATCAAAAGCGAGAAGAATCACGAGAGATACAAATTCAATCTTCTATATCGATAACAGAAGGGGACCGCCGAGCCGGTCGGCGATAAGGATGGGACCGACCAGCCCGGTTCCCCTTCTCTGCCCTGGCTACCTCCAGCTCCCTCCTCGCCTGTGCCAACTCCCTTTCCAACCCCTCTATTTCCACGTCCCGACCAGAAATAACTCTCTGCGCCGCCGGCAACGCGGCGCGCAACGCATCGTTGTCGTCGGACAACGAGGTGATACGGGCGGCCATAACCGCCTGCTTCGGAGCCGCGCTAAAGTCAGTAGTCACTACACGTGACCGTTCCCACGCAGTGCACGTGACCTAGCTGCGGACTGCGGACTTCAATGTATATAAGAAAGAACAAGAGCAAGATGGCGCCCTATCTTGCTTTATCTCGTCTACCACAGTGACTTGTAACACACTTAGAATACACGAATACGAACAGAGCTTTAGCATTACAAACAAGATTAGAACCTCGTAGAGGCAGTACAGAATAGAACGACCACTCCTTGAGCCAAGAACCACAGAACCAGAACAGGTCACGACACCCTAGAATAATGTGTTAGCCGATAATTTCTGCTAGACCACGTAAAACCGAGACTAAACCATTGGGTGTTGTCTTTCTCGGTCTGAGGCCAGGCGTTTCACAACTCTAATCCGGCCGTGAGTCGCATGTTTGATTTAAATTGTAGGGACTTACTATAGCTGTCAAGCCAGATCCATGTTGTCGACAATTCAGACACATCCACCTGGAAATTAGGAATGAAGTAGACGGGTGTTCCAGCATTCGCGATAAACCACTGCCACCAGGCGGAAGGAGTCGCTTGACCAAACGTGCCTGTGTCATATAATTAATGCCCACAGCACCCGAGGTGACAAAACATCAAAAACTTACACCATTGTCCGGCAAATGTTGACAACAACATTTTTGAATTGAATCGGAACCGGCTCGGGTGCCCCCGGATCGGCGTGATAAAGTCGTCGATCAAACATTGGCCATCGGCGGCGCTTGCACAAGGCAGCACGGTCATATCGAGTGAAATCGACACTAGATATGATGTTTTCAGCGAAGGTACAGCAGCAAATCGATTCCAACATATGCTTAAAACCTAGGTTGGACGTTTGGGCTGCATTGTACGCAGCTACAATGTAGCCCGAACGAGAGTAGGCTGCCAAACATCTGGTCTAACATTTAACGTAAACTCGTCGATCACTTTGGACGACGCCAGCGCAATGTCCGATGCCCAGTGTGAAGCGTTGTAGTTGTAGGTGTTGCCAACTATTAGGTGCGCAAAAACCTGATGAGGATAGTTAGCCGACAAATGTGCTAGCTGGGCTCGACTTACTACTTTGGATTTGTCACGCTTGACTTGACGGAGAGGATACACCACGACAGCAATCACCGTGACGAGGACAAGAAGAACTGCATTAAGGATCATAATGGCAGAGGATCGAG